>LBNU01038375.1:98482-116934 GCA_014162995.1 Artemisia annua | reverse complement strand
ATAGAGCTCTTGCTTCAGTAACCAGTGAAGTAATCTGGATTGTAAAAATTTTAAAAGATCTTCAAGTGTCAAATCTTTTACCAGTTTCACTTCATTGTGATAGTAAATCAGCAATTAAAATTGCTGCCAACCCAGTTTTCCATGAAAGGACTAAACACCTTGAAATTGATTTACATTTTGTTAGAGAAAAGATCTTGAATGGTGTAGTCAAAACTGTTAAAGTAGAATCTGCAAATCAAATTGCAGATATCTTCACAAAAGGGTTGGATACATTGCAACATAATTTTTTGGTAAACAAACTTAATATGTTTAACATTTACCAACTATCAGATTAAGGGGGGATGTTGAAAATAAGGTCTTATTACTTGTTCATAATCTGATATGTTGCTTATTTAAGTTTGTTTATTATGCAGTTTTGTTATTATAAAGTTGAGGGACTAGAGTTGAAGTTTATTCAAGGCAGTTTGGACTTTTGAAGCTTAATGAAGAATCTACCAAAGATTAAGGGCTAAAGTTGTGCAAAGCAAAGTTGAGTCGGTGAGGCTAGTATATAAAGGAAAAAGACAAGAGTCGCCTCATAACTCATTCTGGAAATCTCTCTCTCTCTCAAAAACTCTCTCTACTCTCTTTTTGAACCCTAATTTGTATTGTGATCATCTTGATCAAATTACTCAGTTTTCTTGTTAGTTTTATACTTGATTGAAATCAAGTATTAGTTGTGATTGTTGTATTGATTCTGTTTGAGAACAGTTTTGTTTTGTATCTTGTTTCTAGGTAATAAAATCATCTTAATCTTTGTTAGATTAAGTTTTTCTACATGTATGTAAGTTGACAATTTTCGATATGTAATTTAAAATAAATGAGGGTTGAAGTCGGTTAGACAATTATAAATATATCCACTAAAACATGAATATTTGCATCTATATACCAAAAACATGCTTAAGCATCATTGTTAATTGTGCATTAAAAACTTGTAGAAAATATTCAAATATTCATGTTTCAGTGGGTATATATGCAATTTCCCGTAATTAAAAATTTCAATTTATCTCATCCTTTTTCGTCTTCTATAAACTAAGTGACTGAGATTATCCCTAAATGTACAGAAAAATAATAGTCTTTGATCGGACTTTTCTCACAAAAGTATTACTGTATCTTATTTCCCAAGACTTTATTTTTTCACTTCTCTCTTCGCCTGAAGTTTCATGCATAGATTAGCAAAAATGGGAAATCCATATTTTGAGTGGCATAAAGGTAAATATCCATCAAATTTCCTTGTGTAAACGAATATAAAAACCAAATAACTCACACATAATAATTTCCATAATAACCTTGATCCTTTTGTCATTAATAGTTAAAACTTGTTATACCTTTGCTATAGTTTCTCCATTGATAAATCTTAGTATGGCATCATCACTTGCTAAAGTGGCTGTTTCTATCAGATCTCTTGTGTTGTTTCGTCCTGTAATTACCTCATCTACTCGTTTCTTTAACACCAAACGTCTCGATGATAAAGAGGACAACACTCCAAGGTTTATTCGCGAATGCCCGCCTTTTATTAATGATCTTGTGACGGGTGAGTAGATATGTTCATATTTAATTGATCAGAGCCATGGTCAAGTCGACGAGAAAGAAAATTAAGCAGTCCTAGAGAGTTAAGAAAAGAATTATTAATCTCTAGGCTACATTTGCGTAACTGGTTCAAGTGATGCGAGGTTTTGTGTTGTATAGTTTCTTGGCCGATGTGTTAATCTCACAATGTCATGCTTTGCTTTGCTTTATAATTCTTTTTCTGCTAGTTATCTTTAACACTAGTCCTTGCTTACTATAATAAAATCTTTAACGCTTTTATATATTTATTTTAGCTGCGAACTTTCCTCATCTCTCAGCAACTGAAAATCTAGAAAGTGAACTAAACTTGATGGATGATCGAATCGGAGTCAAAGAGCGAGGCAACGGGTACCCTAGGTGGTCCGTTGGAGAACAAAATGAAGGCCTCGTCATACTCCGCAGCATGAACGGGCTACACGAAGATATGAAAGAATGTGCTCCAACTAGGGATATGCCAAGTCTACTACACTTGACACATTTTGATACACCCTGCCATAGGTGGGATGTGATGAAGGAGGCTAAAGAACTCGACAAGTTTGTTGAATCCACTAGCGGTATGATTACAACTTTTTTCTACACGTATCACAATAAACACATAGTTAAATAATATTCACTACTAGAACATTGCCTATAATAACAGTCAAATTTCGCTGCTAAATAGCCCAAGTTCGTTTAGTGCTTACAATTGCTCAACATTATATATGTTGACCGGCATCTCAACTTGGCTACTTAAAAAGTTAACCAAGGGAGTTGTCGGGCAATTTCGATAATATANTAACAGTAATCTTGGTGGCATTATGGTGTGTCAAGGTGGAAACAAATGGCTAGCCTTGAGTTCGAGTCTTTTTAATATTTACCGGGTAATAAGGTAAACCCTTTACTAAAAAAAAAGAAAAAGATTTTCCATTGAATATTCTAATATATAAATCTAAAATTGCCTCAACTAATTTAATTAATTAAATTGCTCAACTTTAATTTATTCCCTTATCGTCATTTCTTTTTACTCATAAGAAACGCGAAAGCGACAAAAGTGTACAACCAACTAAAAACTGACAAGTGTCCTCCGGTTGCCAAAATATACAAAAGTTGCCCAAAATACACAAAAGTTGCCCCAGAAAATGACACGTGGTATCCTGTAGGTGGCTATGCGTTAGTTGCCCAGGGCAACCCGGGCTAAATCGAGAATTTTCAAAAATCAGGCTAAAAATGCCCAACCACAGAGCAACCGGGCTATTTCACCATTTATCCCTAAACTTAAACACTAAATCTAGTGAAACCCTATAGTGTTACAAAAAGTTAATTAAGACTTTTAGCTCATGCTATAAAAATATCTGCATTTCGATTAGTGAAGTTATTCATTTTAAATTTTATGTACTCTAACAGGAATGCATGTGCTAAGTTCTATGCGCGTATTTTGCACCATGCGATATATTCCAGCAATTTACTTTGTCGTTGCACATGAGGGTCCCGACCCAGAGGACCTCTATGGAGGTTATGTTAGGAAGATTTATTTACCTCGTAGGTTCTACAATATTGAGGATATCTACGTGCAAAGGAATTGGGAGGTTTTTAACATAACTATACCCAAGAAGAACTATCAGAAGGCGATTTATAAATTCGGAGGAAATTACATATTTTTTCGAGAGAAAAAATGATGAGGCTTTTTGTTATGTGTTTCAATAGATGCATTTATGGATTTCTCCTATGTTGCGTATTTTTACACAAGAAATTAGCAATATATTTATGTGTGACGTATGATTGAGAAATTAAGGATGAGTCTTTTAATTTTCAAAAATGATAAATTATTAGAAGTTCTACACAAATATTTATGTTCATTTTACGATAATATATTGAGTGTTCGAATTTATAAAATGGGAGATGATTTGCACATTCCACTAATTGATTTGCACACTCAAAAATATTGTATGACATATATACCCATAGACCACTTTTACTCATGTTCACTCATACAAGGGTATAAGTGTCAAGACACAATACTTTTGAGTGTGCAAATCAACTAGTGGGGTGTGCAAATCACTTCCTTTACAAAATAATGTTATATCACATGTGTATATATCAAGCGAGTTTGACTTTCAAAAAATCATTTTTTCTTTTTTTCTCCAACTTCTTGAAATAAATTGTAGTCCCTATGTCCCATATTAAGTGCCCGCTTTCAAAATGCACAAAGTTTTAGAAAATTCCATTAACTACACTTTCCACCAATTAATTTGAGACATCTCAAGATTCCATTATGGACACTTAATATGGGACGGAGGGAATATTGTTTTGGGGGTTTAAAACTTATGTGTGATATATAATTGGCAAGCTAGGGATGTGTAATTTTCAATGTCAAAAACGATGAATCGAGCTTTACATAAAGATTTATGCCTAATATGCGATAGAATGTTCAGTGCTCTTACATATTAGTTTTTTTTTTCGAACGGTGGAAAAGCTTACATATTAATGTTATACTACATAAAATATGTTGGAAAATTATGGTCAAATTTTTAGAATTGAATGACAATTGATGGTCATCATGTATACTAATGGGATTTAAGAACAATGTTAATGTTTGGTCAATTGTAATGACCGAATTAAATTGGTGTTCATGAGCCATTAGTAGATTTAATTGTGACCGCTTTCTTTTCCTCATCCCTTTTACCTATAAATGAGAGCTCTTCTCATTTGTCCAAAAAAACCGAAAAAATACACAACTCAATACTCCTCTCCTTTTGTGTTACCATTTATATTTCTTGTGTATCCGGTTCGTAATAGAGTGAAGGCACGATTTTGGTTCGCCTTGATAACCCGTTTGTGCTAACGGGGTTATCCATTGTTGTTGTATCCTGGGAGATAGACGTTCACGATTCTCAAGCACCGTGGAGAGGACGAATCTGTCTTAAGGAAAGTGTGAACATCACATGCCTCAACATTCTCCTTGTTTCTGTTTTTTGAGTCTCCACATCCAAAGATTTATGGTATCGATTCATTACATGTTTCATGTTTCTATGTTATGTTATTTGTCTCTAATAGCACTATATACACCATATATACAACAATCTTAAGACAGATCCTTTTTTGTGTTGCTATTAAAGATTTACCGTGTTCAATTCATGCTAGAAACAATAGAATGAAACTTGACTTTTGAGATTATTTATTAATATCGTTGGTGTTAAAGAAAACTAAAACTGTTGCATTGAGAACGTCACTTGTAATGTAGTTATTATTACAATTTTACATGCGAGTAATTGATGGAGAGTTATAGTATTGAGAAACTAAACTGCTTCACTTCCCTAGTCAAATGATAGTTATTTATATTGCTTATGACTAGTTGACTGCAATTACACTTGAGTTTTTTTTTTAGCCGTGTAACACTTTGGTCCTTTGGTGTTTTGATATAATTTGAGGGAATCAAAACCAGAATGCTTTGCCACTTAAAATTGTTTATTGCATCTTTTTAGAATTAGTCTGTATATGATTAATTAGATGTTGAATGTTTAGACGGTGATGGTTTTTGCTATGTTTTTGTTTCTTTGGTCAAAGCATTTACTGAAATTTAATAATAACTACGTGACTTAAATGTGAGTTATTGGATGATAAATAATATAAACTGTTATGGTTTTCTAAAATAATTGAGAGTGTTATATGTTAATGGTTTCTATCGTTACATACATTGGGAAAATTTGGAACTAGACTACTTTAACTCTTTAGTAAAAGATTTTGGTAGTTGTATTTAGTGGATAAAGATTAAAAGCTTTTGGTTGCAACCTATTTTAGTGATGGTATACTAAAAGATAATATGTATACTGTACATGCAATTTTAAGAGTTTATAGTTAAGTGATCTCGATGGAAATATGAGAATCATATTTGGTTGCTAAATATTAATACGTGACCCATGTAACTGGAGGACCAAACGAGTAATAGTGATCGTATAACTAGTTCTGTGGTAAAAGAAAACAATGTTTGAAGTTGCATGCAACGTATTGATTTTACGGTTGTAATGTTTGAGTTGAAAGTTTTTATAAACTTATTGAAACATAAACCACAAGCTGGTTGTAATGTTTGGTTCTGAATTTTTTGAAATATTATATTATGATAAGAACAAGAGAGTGTGCAAAGCAGTTGGCCGAAATCTTGTCATGGCACTGGTTTGTGTAACTAGTATTTGTTACATCACTAAATATTGTGATTAAACTCTTCTTGAGGAATGAGAAGTTTGGTGTTATTTGGAATCCAAAATATTTGCTATCACAAAGTATTTTGGTACAACAATTCATTTTGGAGAATTTGTTGTCAAGATTGCGCATTCATGGGAAATGCGTTGTTCACGTGGTAAACAAATGTTTAAGCCCATTTTTTTTAAAAAAGCTCGTCTAAGACATTAAGCTTGATTTCTTGAAATTTTGAGCTTAAATGGGTGAACCATTTGGTCACATTATTTATTTTGGTACATCAATTCAGTTTGTACTGGTATGTTGTCACAACCGCGATGTCATGGAAAAATATGTTTTTCGCATGGTAACAAATGAGTTTTGCACCTTTATTTTTTTTTTCGTGATTAGCTAACAATGAAACATCTTAAACTAGATTTCAGAGAAAAAAAAATCAAGTAAAATGTTGAGCTTAAACGGAAAAATCAGATGATCGCAGTTTTTATTTTAGCACAACAATTTTTCAAGCGGTTTATATTTTTTATGCTGATATTTGTGTTACTTGGATGTTGTTTGGTACAACAATTTTTGGTTGTTATAATACAAAATTATGTGATATTTTGTACAATGTTCAACGAAAAATTGTTTATTTCATTTGGTACAAAACAGTGTGGCAAAGTAGTGCCTATTTAAAGTTGTGGTGCGGTTTTGTGCAACTAATTTTGTAACATAGAATAAACAAGTCGCTTGATTTTGTATCGAATATTGAAAGTTTGGATGTTGCAAATATTCTGTTGTGAATATCGGTGCAAATAAGCAAACTACTTTTTATTCTAGAAAGATGAATAATCCTCAAGACTTGTTATTAACTCATATCGCTAATAATCGAACGGTTTGTCATTATGTAAGAAATGTATGTGTTAAATATAACCGTTTAGGACATTGTGAAATGTCAAAGAGGAACACACATATAGATGACAACGAATTTTGTTGGTTTATGTAACTAACTTGAACGGTGTGATTGTCATCCAATGTGAGCTATTGTCCTAAGTTGGACATATTTTGATTGTGTAAAATGATTACACATTGATTTTATGTGATTATAATCACATAATAAATTGTGATAATCATATAATGATAAGAGATTAAATGTGATTATATATATAATCACAAATGAATTGGAATGACATGTTATAAGTGTAGGACTTACACATATAACTTATGGGATCCTCCTAAAACATGTGTTGTTTAAGGTGGTGATTTGTCTAGAAGAAGAATGTTAGTAGATGAAGCTATGAGTAATCAGAATGATGCATCTTCTGTCATACGCTTGATTCCTTGGTCTATAGCATGCTAGATTTGGAATCTGTTAATTATGATACGGAAAATAATTAACATAAGACATTCAAAAAAATGTACATACACTAGTATGAAACTGGTGAGGTGACAAATTACTAATGATCTTGATGTCATATCCATGTGAGAAAAATCTTATAAACAAGATTAATATATTGAAAGGGAGAACCTTTCTACAAAATTCTTGAGATAAATTCCATGTGGGGGATTCCGGCCTAGCTAGAGTTCAAAAGGACATCAACAAACATGAAGTTCTTGCCTAGTTGGAATACTCAAGAATTACCTGGAGCATGATATATTTAAATAGTTGAACAAAACTTGATTTTGTATAGATATATTATGTCAATACGACAACTACTCTCAACATGAGTTATCTCTATTGACAAATATAAAGTCATAGAATAACATTGCGGATCCGCTTGTGAACTGCTAAAGGTGAGAGTTAGTTAGCACATCGTGAAGAGGAATGGGACTAAAGCCCTTGAAAAGTTTATATGAAGGAAAACCTAACTCAGCTGACTGGAGATCCCAAGATCTGAGTTCAATAGGACAACCTACTTGTATAAACTGAGGTCACTGTGGGGGAGTAATAAACTCCACATTTGTTTTAATGAAGTTAAGAAACTTCCTAGTCCATTTCTATAATAGTGACAATATGAGGTTAAGCATATGGCTTTTAATGATTAATCGAGAATCACCTATGTGAGAGAGAAGTGGGGTCGCTTCTAAGGGAATTGTGAGGGCGCAATTCTTAACAGCTCTCGCAGAACCAGGCTAATGTTCATGACCAAAACGAACATAACTATGAGAACCAAAAAGTGTCAAGGAGATATTTGTGTGAATATATATTGTCGTCTCCACAAACAGCAGACAGTTCAAAGACATCGAGTTCTACTGGCTGCTAGGAGGCTAAGTATATTTCACGAGGGAAGGTTCAAAGGGTAACACCTACCTATCCTTTGCAAATATCAACTACAAAACTCTATTACAACATCGAGTCGCTGGAATTTGTTTTTCGTTATCAATTTCATTCATGTGGGGGATTGTTGGAAAATTATGGTCAAATTTTTAGAATTGAATGACAATTGATGACAATTGATGGTCATCATGTATACTAATGGGATTTAAGAACAATGTTAATGTTTGGTCAATTGTAATGACCGAATTAAATTGGTGTTCATGAGCCATTAGTAGATTTAATTGTGACCGCTTTCTTTTCCTCATCCATTTTACCTATAAATGAGAGCTCTTCTCATTTGTCCAAAAAAACCGAAAAAAATACACAACTCAATACTCCTCTCCTTTTGTGTTACCATTTATATTTCTTGTGTATCCGGTTCGTAATAGAGTGAAGGCACGATTTTGGTTCGCCTTGATAACCCGTTTGTGCTAACGGGGTTATCCGTTGTTGTTGTATCCTGGGAGATA
The DNA here is from genome assembly GCA_014162995.1 of Artemisia annua. NCBI lineage: Eukaryota > Viridiplantae > Streptophyta > Magnoliopsida > Asterales > Asteraceae > Artemisia > Artemisia annua. Next base: position 108,390 of record LBNU01038375.1, on the reverse strand, counting down.
GACGTTCACGATTCTCAAGCACCGTGGAGAGGACGAATCTGTCTTAAGGAAAGTGTGAACATCACACGCCTCAACATTCTCCTTGTTTCTGTTTTTTGAGTCTCCACATCCAAAGATTTATGGTATCGATTCATTACATGTTTCATGTTTCTATGTTATGTTATTTGTCTCTAATAGCACTATATACACCATATATACAACAAAATATTGTACCAAAGAAAGCAACTAAAAAAAAGTTAGTCGAACTTGTATGCAAGTGCCATACGTTGAAAGATGCTAAACGATGATGTAATATATGTAAGTTAATGAATTTTTGATTTTGAGATGTGTAATTTAAAATAAATAAGGTTGAAGTCGGTTTTAATTAAAAATATCAATAAATCTCATTTTTTCTTCTACAAACTGAATGACTGAGATTATCCTTCGGTATGCAGGAAAATCATAATCTTTGATCGGGACTTTTCTGACAAAAGTATTACTTTATCTTATTTCTCAAGACTTTATTTCCTCACTCCTTTCTTTGCCTCCAAGTTTCATGTTATAGATTAGCAAAAAAGGGAAATATATATTTTGGGGGGCATAAAGGTAAATATCCATCAAATTTCATTGTGTAAACGAATATAAACACCAAATATCGTCACACATAATAATTTCCATAACATACTTATCTTTTGTCATTTATAGTTAGGCTAAACCAGTAATGGGAGGGATTGGCCATCATTTTTTCTGTCATATCAGCTTTTTTTTTCAACGATTAGTTGACACAGTAAGGCGACCTACACTACAAAAAACATACCATAAAAAAATACCTTTTATATCTATACTACATATAAAGTAAAAATGGTCAATGTTGAAATGTTAAAAAATGGTCAAACTTTTAGCATATCTGAAAAGTAACCATGCATTTGGAAAGTATTGAAGTGTTGAAATGTTTGCTATTAATACACATCGAAAATCGGGTTTACCCGGGACGCTTCGAACGAGGCGGGTTGACCCGGTTTAATTTGACTCTTTTTTTCGACCCAACCCGTCGGGATGACCCGGTTTAAATTGATCCGTTTTTCGCCCAGAATGGTTCAACCGGTTGAACCACTCGGGTCGAACCGGGTTTCAAAATATTATGTTTAATCCCCAAATCCTCAAACTTTTATTATTTTTCATTTATAACCCATAAACTTTTTTATCACTAAAACTATTAGGGTACTCGTCTAGTTTAATAAATACACAAACAACACACAATCAAAGTATTTCACATGTGGGCGATTTTTTCCTCTCCCTAAAATCTAATCGATTTTTCTCTAATCTGCCAAATCTCTTGATTCTTTGTTTCGATCTGATTTGGTTATGAATTAACATCCTTTGTTATTTGTTCCCTGATTGGATTTGAGCTTTGTTTCATAAGATTTTGTGGATTTTTGTGAATCGTTTTTTTAGGGTTTGAGTAAATCATTTTTTGTTTTAAACCGACTTTAGGGTTTATTCAATCGAATTCTTATTTTCTTTGATCCTGAGTCGGTCTATTCCCTTTATAATCTTCCTTGTTTCACCTATAATATTATTATGTCGATTATAATTATGGGTCCTGGTTGATCTATTGTGCGTATACGTTTGAAACCCTAACTTTTTAGTTAGGGTTTTTATCCTTGTTCGATTGGTGTTTATGCTACTTGCTGGTTATCTTCTTATTGATTGTTGGAAGTGTGTGTGGGTTAGAGAGAGATGATTAATAAGGGTTTTCTGAATACTAAGGATGCTAATACTGGTTCTAGGGCTGGTGGGAAGATTAACGTGGATGTGGATGCTCGTAACTTGGCCGATCAAGTTAGTGTTGATACTCAGGCTAATGTTGTTCAACCTAATGTGGAACATTTGATTGCTAATGCGCATATTAATTTTGAGGAAGCTATGGATAAAATTCAAAGTGAGATTGTTGTTAATGAAGTTAATGCAACAAATACTCCTCCTTCGAGCGTTCCTAATGCTCCCAAGGTTGATACTGCTAGTGGTACTGGAGTGAAGTCGGTTACTTACGCGGGTGCTACTTCTAATGAACCTCAGAAAAACGCGTCTAATTTTCGGAGGTTGGAATGTATCAAAAAGAAGGATGATGTTGACCTTTCAGTTCCAATGAAAGTAGTGGAAGAGGTGAACACGAGGTTTGAGAACACTCTCTACGGATACTTCCTTGGTCAACGCCTTGCGTTTCCTGTTGTTGATTACTATGTACGCAATGCATGGGCAAAGTTTGGTGTGCAAAAGGTAATGATGAATGCAAAGGGGTTCTTCTTCTTTAAGTTCACTTCGAAGAAAGGTGTTGATGATGTGCTTGAAAACGGTCCTTGGTTGATCAGAAATGTTCCTATTATTCTCAAACCATGGAATTTGAACACAAATCTACTTAAAGAGGATTTGACTAACATCCCGGTGTGGGTCAAGTTCCATGATGTTCCCCTTGCTATGTTTTCTGATGATGGCCTCAGTCTTCTAGCCACACTGATTGGCACGCCCAAAAGGTTAGATGCTTTTACAAGCCAAATGTGCAAGGAATCGTGGGGCCGTAGTAGTTTTGCTAGATGCATGATAGAAGTGAAGTCGGATGAGGTGCTTCGGGATAGCCTCACTGTTGAGATACCATTACTTGATGGTTCGGGTTCGACTATTGAGAAGATTCGGGTTGAGTACGAATGGAAACCACCTCGGTGTGATAACTGTAAGATCTTTGGTCATACTCTGAGTGATTGTCCTAAAGTCGTTGCACCTCCAGTTCAATCTACTAAGTCTGTTAATGATGGTTTCATGACTGTCAATAATAGAAAGAAAGGTAAGCAAGGTGGTTCTACAACTCAGGGTAATAGAGGGTTTACTAAACCAGTTGTGGGTAAGCAGTTTCAGTATCAACCCAAGAAGACTCCAACTGAACCTAAGAAGGTGGATGGCACTAAGAAGAGGGCTTCTGATGTGCCTAGTACGAGTGGAACGAAGATTTCTACATCTAATCAGTTTGTTGCCCTTAATATTGATGATGCGGATGCTTTAGGTACTCCGTCTAATGATAACAACAAGGATGTGGATGCTGGTAGTTCAATGGAAGTTAATGCGGATGAGTCTAGTAAGACAGCTAGTACAATAGAAGTTAATAAGGATGAGTCTAATAAGACAGGTAATACAATGGAAATTAATGAGGAAGAGTCTAGTAAGGGTTCTACTCCTATTGTTGAGAAAATTGGTAAGCTTGAAAAGTTACTTATCGATGGTAGAGCAACTCTTGTGGATAATGATGGTCATCCTATCCCGTCGACCTCTGCCACTAAGAGGGTTAACCCATTTTCAAAGGTGGGAGAAATTGTGGTGTCTGATTCTGAAGACGAGATGGTTGCCAACCCATTTGATGAGTCTGCTAATCTTTTTGGTGGGGGGCAAGAGTTTGAACAAGATTATGATGACTACGATGATTATGCGAACCAGGTGTATGATCTTCCCGGTAATTTGGATGCTTTTAATGCCATGTATGGTACCAAGCTTCAAGGCCTTAGGAAGTAATTTATTTCGTTGTTCTTATGTTATCATTTGAGTTGTGGTTTGATTTCTAGTTTTTAGAAATTAGGAAGTATCTTGTTATGTAAGCTTTTAGCCTATGTAACGGGCTGAGATGTGGGACTTCACCCATATCCATTGTACTTAAAAGTTTTTTGGCTAATATATTTACCAGGGTGCAGGATTACTCCCCTTTACCCAAACAACACACAATCGATTATCGATCGCTTGCACGACCCTAATCTCCCCTACACATGTGATTGATCGATTCCCCACACTAAGAATTGATCGATCGTTTCAGGGATTGATTGATCTTTTTGCTATTATTGCGGGTAGTCTTAAAACTTGTTATTCCTTGCTAGTTTCTCCATTGGTAAATCTTAGATGGCATCATCGTTTGCAAAAATTGCAGTGTCTAATAGATCTCTTATGTTGTTTCGTTCTGTAATTACCTCATCTACTCGTTTCTTTATCACCAAACATCTCGATGATAAAGAGGACAACACTGCAAGGTTTATTCGCGAATGCCCGCCTTTTATTCATGATCTTCTGGCAGGTAAGAAGATCTTTCATATTTTATTGATAGAGCCATGGTCAACTCAAGAGAACTAAAATCAGTCTAAGGAATTCATGTGCTAAGTTCTACTTGATGTTTGGATGTCCATTTTCATGATGGCACGTTCATTTGATGCATTTCCACCTCATCCCCGATAAGCGCACGTCCATCCACCCTCTATCCATCTCGTCTGTGGTCCCTTATGACTCGTTCTTCCCTTTCATGCTTATCAGTCCTGTGTATTGATGCTCGTGTGTTGCCGCCAATGGACAGGTTTAAGACGGAGACCTTGGCTCGGAGCCAGGCCATTGCTGATTGCGCGATCCTAGTTACACATTTGGACGTGCGCTCTCAGCGTACCTGTCATCACTAATTGACTCCATCATCTTCTTCTTGGTTCATAGACTTCACTTATTGAGTTATGCCTCAGGAAGTGATGAGACTTTCTATATCTCTGAAGATTACTCCCTGAATGTTCTATCATACAAGGACTTCATTTATACTTTGGTTATTTTATGTTCATATCCTAATGAGATATCATTAAGCTGTGAATTGGCCTAACAATATATCACAAAGAAGCAAATTATATGAACTTGCAGTTAGAGAAGGACTTATGATTTTCAAAATTGTGTTGCAAAATTTGTTTCCTATCATAAATACAAAAATTCACACCATAAGAACTTTTTTACTTAAGCTAAAGTTGCACTAAAAAAATAGCACAAATATAAAGAGGTTGCGTATATTTATGATTTTTTTTCTAAAAAAATACATTTCGCGATTCAAAATCGGGTGTAGTACGTACCACACACGACAGGTGTTCACCGGTGTGTTCACCGGTTCGGTTTTCGGGTTCGTGGGTTGTATGGTCCAGGTTCATCGGTTTGAAAACTTTTAAAGCCAAAACCAAACCAAACCAAACCAATTATATAGTGGATAAAACCAAACCATACACCAAACTAGAATTTGGTTTGGCTTCGGTCAAAACCAAAAAAACCAAATTCAAGTAAACTTTGAAATTGAATTTAGAAGTCACAAATAAAAACCAAAAAGTTCAAGTAGAATTAAAAATGTCTCACAAAATGCTCAAGTAAATCAACAAATAAAAGTTTAAGAAACCAAAAGATTTCAGAACTTAATGAAAGTAAATGAAATGAAATAAGGTAAAGTTTTCTTCAACAAAAGTCTTCAGAAGTCTTAGTAACTTGAATATTTTATCTTTATGCATCAAAAACTAATTGCAACTTCACTCATCTTATCCGATCTTTGCATTTGATGTTGTTCACATCTTTGAAAAAGCAATAGAAAGTAAATATGTGTCAAATGTGTAAAAAGGCTATAACTTCAAAATTTTCAAGTTCATCAAAATGTTCTTCATGATTCACAACAACATCACCTGATTTATTGAGAAGCGATTTAAAAGATATTTTAAAATGTTAAGATTGTTTGTTAGGAGATAAAGATAGAAAAATGTGTGTGTGTGTGTGTGTGTGTGTGTATATATATATATATATATATATATATATATATATATATATATATATATATATATNAAATGTTAATTCGTAATAATATTTTATTTTTTGTGTATTATGGCTAACATGGTTATTTATAAATGTTTTTAGTGGTTGTTTAGACTTGATCTTATTTTTACAACTTTAAGTTTGATCTCACAATAACCCTCCCCCATATATATATATATATATATATATATATATATATATATATATATATATATATATATATATATATATATATATATATATATATATATATATATATATATATATATGTGTGTGTGTGTATATATATATATATATATATATATATATATATATATATATATATATATATATATATATATATATATATATATATATATATATATATATATATATATATATATATATATATATATATATATATATATATATATATATATATATATATATATATATATATGTGTGTGTGTGTGTATATATATATATATATATATATATATATATATATATATATATATATATATATATATATATATATATATATATATATATACCTCCTATATAATACAAGGTTGTCCTACTATTTCTTCCTCAAAAAATCTAATCAATTGACACGTGTAAACCCTTGATTTTTTATGACAGTAGATTGCTTACAACCAATTTTGGGCGGAACACCCTATGCAACTATCCATTCAATTATTCCCATCTAAAAAGAACACACACACAATCGCATCCTCTCAAACCCTCTCCATCAAACACAAAATCAATTGTAGATCTATACAAATTAAATTAAGATTTCAGATACCGTTCAATAACAAATGATTAATCTGTACCCATATTCAATCGATTATCATCCCAATCACAAAACCCTAACTAAAAAGTATGCCGAATCATTATCATAATTGGGGATCGACATAAACCTGCCAATCCATGGATGATGAAGCTATAATCGTTTAAGAATTTGAAGATGGTTAAAAAAAGCAAGAAAAAATCAGGTCTTGATACAACCGATTTAAATTTCATGTCATCTTTAATCTTTATAATTTTTGCTCATTATAAATTTATGTTTTTTATTTATTTATTATTTTTTTTGCAGATTTGTTCATACTAGATTTTCACGTTCGTATAAATTACAGGTTATAATCTAATTTTGATAATTTTTCATGTCAAGTACATATTTTTAGAAGAACCTGTTGATGATAATGTTAATGTTTTTCATTTTTTGATGATAATATTTTATGTTATTTGATCATGTTTGTTGAATATTATCATTTTAGTATAACCTGGTATATCTCCTTGGTTTTAAATCTTTATCTTTTGGTCATAATTTAAAGAATGAATCATTTCAAATCTATATTTCAATTACAATAAACTAACCATGTTTGACTTTTAAAAATGTATACTTTCAAAAAAAATTCAAATATATTCTTATCCCTAACTTGTAGAACAAAAATAACTAACAAGTAGGGTGCCACTTGAGACTTTAAATGATTTAGGTGGGAGAGTAAACAAATCATGTACATAGAATGTAAACAAAGGTGTTGCGATGTCAATAATATATTGTCTGGTATAAAGTGAAATAGAGTTTTAGGTGGGAGAGTAAAAATAGGATATCGTTAATAGTTAATAGTGATGGTCATATTACCCCTCCATTTCAATTTTTTATCTGTGTACCTCAAACACCTCCATTGATGGGATTCGGTTTCCAGTGCATTCTCACAAACATGGCAGCGGGTTAAGTCCAAATCGACGCCTCTACAAGGTGCTTAACATGACCATCAAGTATGTTATTAAACTTTTTCTAACTTTGGACTAGGTTAGCAAAATTTATACTTCTTGAGTTTTTATTGGTTGTTAGCGATTTTTTTGGAAGATGGATTATCTTGAGTTAAGGTATATTCAAGATTGCTCAATAATATACAAAGGCAAGCATCATGAGAAATTATTAGGATACTAAGTCAGATTGTAACAAGGTTATGATCATCTATCTATTTTTCTATGAACATTAATCTGTTGCATAGCAAACATATATGTATAAAATAAGTTTTTTTAGGATGTTTAATGCAGTTTGGCATGTTTTGAGCCGTTTGAGATTTTTAGACCCTTTCCATTTATACTATTCATATGTACAGGAGGAGCTGAAACTGTTACATCCTAAATTTTTATACTAAAGTTATATTTGGTGATTAATTTAGATTTACGTCCAACTGCTTACGATTTATTTTGAATTCAATATTAGAATTGTTGGAAATTCCATCAATCTCATGCTTTACATTTATTTGAGTTGACTTCAATTTGTATATTGAATTATCCATTTCAAAGTAACTAATACATCATTTGGATCATTAGTCTTAACTAAACATGTGAATTTATATTCAAATTAGCTAACTTTGAAACATTTATTCTTTTCAGTGGCGCTTCAAGTTCTACAAGGAGGAGTTGTCAAACAGTTCTTGCAAAGCATCTACTCTCCATAGTGAGAGTTATTGCTCCAAAACTACCCCATCTGGCTTTACGGATATCATATTAACAATGTTGATGTGACCATGTTTTGTTTTCGGCTCAAATTGGCCCGCACTAAATGAAAGATAGCTTACCTTTCGTGAGCAAGAGATTGATTTTTGGGGAAAAATACTCAAGGTAACCACAATGGTCTTGTTGTTACTACCATTGATATACTAATCCTTACATCGACTGTAAATGAAAGATGGCCTGCCTTTCGTTAGCAAGAGATTGGAGATTTCATAAAGGCAATAAAAAAGAAGTACTTTTAATAAGTCAAAACCTCGATGTTCTTGGAAAAATGAGGCGCACATCACAGTATACCTCATGTTCAGTAGTACCACCAGGGATAAATGCTTTCATTGCGTTGTTCCAAGTATATAAGGGGCATTTGTATTGCTTATAAAACCTTTATGAGGATGTTTGAGATAAAAATACTGTATTGCTATATCCCATTATGTGTGACAGGAAAAATAAGCAGCTTGAATTTGCTTTTCCCAAACAGCTTTTTCACAGACTAATTATGATATTAGGTAACATTTCGGTTATAATATTTGTCACATGATATGCAGGCGAATTCGAGTGCAATGGAGTTATATATCTACCTCCTATATACATATGATGGTTGTCTCATTTTCCGATATATAATCAGGTATCTATACAATAGATTAAGCTTTTTAGTGTATGGTACAATAGTTTTGAGTGTGCGATAATCACCCTCAAAACGCAATCCCAAACACCCTCTAAAACTTTGAATTTAAGCTTTTTAGTGTAGGCCACATTGGTTCAAAGCAGGGGACTTTAAGCTATGATTGGAAATGGCTATTGGAAATGAAGGTATTTTCAAAACTAATCCACTTATTTTTTGTTTCTTAACTCTTACAGCTGTTTGGTTTCTATTTTGCTGTCAAATTAGGGGTCGTTTGGTTTGTATTTTAGCTGTGAAAAAGGGATGTTTGGATTCTATTTTGCTATCAAAATCAAGACTATATAAAGCAAAAAGCACCATCTGGTGTTTTTACGAGCATTAGAGTCAAAGTTCTATGAAGGATGCCGTAAGTCGATCATACTTTTTGTTGGCTTATCAAGATCTAGAAACTTTAATATAGATAATCTTAGGAAATGGTGAATACTTGTGTATTAGGAGAAGGCATCTGTGAAGGAAATCGCGATAGCGAATTAAGTAAATGACCGTGCATTGGCAATACCGCATCAGAATGCAATACATGTGGTGCCTTAGATTATAGAACCTGTGAAGGTGTGTGCTCATGTTTGTTTTTTGTTTTTTGTTTGTTTTTTTTCGTTGTTTTGTGTTTTATAACAAATTGATTCTAATCATTAACTTCCCATCTTGGAGGTTACATAGGTTTGATCAAATTCCCGATCACAATACATCATCCATACTAGCTACTTACCTGACGTCGCACAAATCTTAAATAAAATTTGTCCCGGATGTAAAATCTTCAAAAAGACCAAGGTCAGGTATTATTATGTTGCATACCAATTCATTACAATGTGTTCACACTAAGTGCTTATGAGTAAACTTCATGATTATGTACTTTTTGTGTTTTTCATTGTTAGGGGATAGTAACAATAAGTCCTCAGTTATGCTAAAACATAAAGAATGCTTACAAAGTATTTCATTCCTCCCCTGTTTGGAAGCATCCTCCAAACTAGTAGCCTTAGAAGAACTCACCCTGTGTGCTGTGCCCACCTTCTTCAACCTTCTGAACTGAGCTTTTCTTGACCTCTGTTGACCTTCCAAATATTGAACTCTCAGGTTCAACCTTTTGATCTTTGCACCATGTTTTGTTGTG
>LBNU01038375.1:76162-91402 GCA_014162995.1 Artemisia annua | reverse complement strand
TTTACTAGAAAGACTCATCTCAAATGTCACATATGTTATATATTTATGTGACCAAAGGACGAACAATAGTTACTCTCAAAAAATATTCGTGTGACTATAAGGTGTTTACGTTCACTGATAATGACTAATCCAACAAAACTTGTGCATAATTTGTCACACATATTCGGGGTTTTCGTCACTCTTTTTCGATGGAAAAGGCCACGAACTCAACAACGTCACCATATGGCACCTACGGTGGCGGGACTTTTGGTGACACACGACGAAAAAAACGTGTGTGACTATATGCATATCGTCACGCATTTTGGGCGTGACTGATAGAACTTTTTGTACCAGTGACTGAAAACACTCCTCACCATCATAGCTCACCACATGCCGCGAGCCCTGCTCATCAACAGCAGCCCAATTTTACCACTTCACCTCAGCCCACTAATGATCATACCATACCTCTTAATGCAACTCAAACCGCACCCCAACAACCGCCTACTAAAAACCAAACAAACACCGCCTCGGCCCACGCACCACAACCAATAAACGAACCCTTTCATACTCACCCCATGGTCACTAGGTCTCAATCGGGCATTGTCAAACCCGTTGATCGTCTCACTTTACATACCTCCTCCATTTCTCTTATACCTAAATCTCCCTTTGTCGCTTTAAAAGTTCCTCAATGGAGTAATGCTATGTATGATGAGTATAATGCGTTAGTTAAAAATGGTACTTGGGTTCTTGTACCGAAGCCCTCAGATGTTAATTTGGTTCACTCGATGTGGTTATTTAAGCACAAGTTTCATGCTGACGGGACTTTGAGCCGATATAAGGCTCGTTTGGTTGCTAATGGCAGTAGTCAGCAACTTGGTATTGATTGTGATGAGACGTTTAGCCCGGTTGTGAAACCGGCCACCATTCGCACTGTTCTTAGCCTTGCTGTCTCTCGCAAGTGGCCTATTCATCAGCTTGACGTTAAGAATGCATTCCTTAACGGTGATTTATCTGAGACTGTCTATATGCATCAGCCCCCAGGGTTTGTTGACTCTCGATACCTTCACCATGTTTGTCTTTTGCAGAGATCACTATATGGACTTCAACAAGCACCTCGTGCTTGGTTTCAGCGGTTTGCAGGTTATGCCACCAGGGTTGGATTTTACCACAGTCGATGTGATTCTTCATTATTTATTTATCAACAGGGGTCTGAGGTTGCTTATTTACTTATATATGTGGATGACATCATTCTTACGGCATCATCTACTTCTCTCCTCCAGTAGATTATTGGTTCTTTACATAGTGAGTTTGACATGACTGATCTCGGGGAACTTAATTATTTTCTTGGTATCTCTGTTGTTCGTCATTCTACAGGGTTGTTTTTATCTCAGAGGAAGTATGCTCTTCAGCTTCTTGAGCGTGCTCACATGGCCAATTGTAACCCTTCTCGGACTTCCGTTGATACAAAGTCTAAATTGGGTCCAGAAGGTGTTCCGGTTCAGGATCCAACTTTATATCGTAGTCTTGCAGGTGGGCTTCAGTATCTCACGTTTACACGTCCGGATATATCGTATGCAGTACAACAGATTTGTCTCTATATGCACGATCCGCGGGAGCCTCATTTTGCTGCTCTCAAGCGTATCCTCCGATACATTCAGGGGAGTCTGGATTTTGGTCTTCATTTATACTCCTCTTCTACTACTTCTCTTGTTGGTTATACAGATGCTGATTGGGCAGGTTGTCCCTCCACACGACGATCTACCTCAGGTTATTGTGTCTTTCTGGGTGATAATTTATTGTCTTGGTCATCCAAGCGTCAGCACACCCTCTCCCGCTCCAGTGCCGAAGCTGAATATAGGGGTGTTGCTAACGTTGTGGCTGAGACTGCATGGATTCGTAATCTGCTTCGTGAGCTACATTCTCCGTTATCGTCCGCTACACTTGTCTACTGTGATAACGTTAGTGCCATTTATTTGTCTGCAAACCCAGTTCAACATCAGCGCACGAAACATATTGAGATAGACATACATTTTGTTCGTGACATGGTTACCGCTGGTCAGGTGCGCGTTCTACATGTTCCCTCTCGCTATCAGTACGCCGATATCTTCACCAAGGGACTACCTTCGGTTTTGTTTGAAGAATTTAGATCCAGTTTGAGCGTCCGACCTCCTCCCGCTCCAACTGCGGGGGTGTATTAGATGACATTTATATAGTTTTGTATTATGGCTCATTTGTATTATATTAGGCCTAGCCCATGCATAGTCTCTAGAATAATCTCATGTAATCAAATCTATACGGTTTGGAGATGAATGCAAATCAAGAAAATCATAACCTTCAATAGTCCATTGTTAGAAATGCCGTGTCAAAGTTTTTCCACCTGTTGTTTAATCTTAAGCCTGGGCTTGACCAGGTTTTGTGATAGGCTTAAACGAAATAAAGCTCAACTTGAGTTCGGCTTGTTACGTACTTACATTCAACTCATTTTAAGTTCTTACCGTGTCGATCTGGAGCAGCTCACGAGTTTGACACGTTTAAAGTCCTAATTCAAAATAAGCGAATGTTGCTATGATGCTTCAGTACTTCTTATGATCCTATTTGAGAATTATTGTTCGGACATTAGTCGTTAGTTCTTTAAAGTATAAACATGACATGAATATGGTGTACGTATAAAAATCTAGATTTTAATGTGCTTAACAACACTATGTAAAACTTATTTCGCATTTCATCTCAATAACAACAAGCGACAAAGTGCAAGAAGAAACACAGAGAAAGTGTGGTGTTGTCTTCAGTGTTGTGCGTATATAACATTAACGAAGTGGAAAATAATAAGAGTTACATTTGATTTTGAATGAGTAGAAAGTGTGTGGTGTTGTCTTCAGTGTTGTGCGTGTGTTAAGTGTTAACAGCTAGCAGACCATATATGTTTTTACTAGCAACTAACCCAAAATAGTACTCCAAAGTAGTATTATTTTCATGAAATGCAGGTAAAAATTTCTTTACACTTAAACCACTTCTTAATCCAAAGTAAGTCTACAAAGTTTTAGACCTTGATAAAAACCTTTTTGATGTCAGATTGAATAATATAGTTAAGACATTCTTCTAATGATCCTATTTGAGAATTGTTGTTCTAACATAATTAGTCATTAGTGCTTTTAAGTTTATACAAGACATGAATATGGTATATGTATAAAAAAAATCTACATTTTGAGGTCTTCATCAAAACTATGTAAAACTTTGTTTTGCATTTCATCTAACAACTGTCAAAGTAGAAGCACAAAGAATATGCATATCCTAATAAATGTGATCTTATATTTTTTATTTTTTTTGAACGGCGAGTTAGTAGTTAGTGATTTGACCCCACAGTGACATCCAATTGGGCACTATGCAAGCATCGAACCTTTCTCCTTAGGGGATAAAACCCACTCCTGTTTCTATTTTTTCGGGCCCTTGAAGGTCCATGGTGTGAATCGAACCTGAGACCTCTCCAAGAATACCTCCCCAAAGTTACCCTTGGTGGCCAACTGAGCTAGCCCAGTTAGTTATTTTATTTTTATGACTAGTATCTTTTGTCAAGTCCATGTTTATTCTTCCGTTGTAATAATATTGAGAAAACAAAAAGCAAAATTATATTTTCCATGCTTTTCAATTTTTGAGTAAAGTGTAACGTCTTTTGAAAACTCAAAAATCACACACTCTAACATACACAATACTTCTTTATACATAGCACACCTTCAAAAACAACACACCACAAAACACATAAATTACTACAAAAACTTTAATGAAACACAAAATAGATTAAGGGGGTGTTTGTTTAAGCCGGTTTATGGGCTTACTTAAAATCTCATAAGCTCGATTTTTTTAGCTTTTGAGCTTATCAATGTGAGTTTATGACCTTATCAATGCGAGCTTATGGCTTATTGAATGAAATTCATAAGCTCAATTTAATAAATGCTGATTCTCTTGATTACACTATGCGTTCTTTTTTGTGCTAGACAAAACTTGGATCACTAAAACGGAAGTATGTAACAATAGTTAAAAGTATTAATTAGAAGGTAAGAATTAAAACTTTGACCAAACAACCAGGGGCGGAGCTATTAAGGGACCGAGAAGGGTCCCGGCCCCCTAGGCCTAAGCCCGTTAGTGTATTTTTTCGAGATTTCATGTGTTATTCTGGAAAAAAAATTGTTTCGGCCCTCCCATTTAATGTTCTTCGGGAACAAAAATTGTTTCGGCCCTCCCAAATTTTTTTTTCTAGCTCCGCCACTGCAAACAACCTCTCAATCTATCGAATGTATCATCCAAAAAAAACAAATTACTTAGCCATTCTTTTTTCATGCTAAAAAAAGAGAAATGTGTCGGAGTAGCTTCAAGCATTAAAATGAAACTATGGTGTGTGTGATTAATATTAAAAAAGTTGACATCAACCTTACAAGATAAATTTTAAACTTTGATGAAAGAATATCTGAGCTGTACATTCGTCACATCATTCTCTTCATGTTAATTTCTATCAAGTGTTATTTAATTTATCACAACAAAAAATAAACTTAAAAACAAAAATGTATCCTTATTTAATTTATTATACATGTACAACATATACTGAAAAAAAAAACACAGGGTAACATGAGTACACAACGGTCGTTTGTAATGAAACAAGGACATAAAAACTCAAAATAGATTAAGGGGGGTTATTTTTTGGGCAAAATATTTATTAATGTATTGAATTTGTCACGTTTGTGACTTTCGTGTAGCGAATAAAAAACTTTTCTTATATGGGTACTAAACTTTCATTTTTTGGTCTTTTTAATGTACTTTTTTGACATTTTTGCCCTTGAATTTTTAAAAATTTGAGGGGCAAAAACGTCAAAAAGTACATCAAAAAGACCAAAAAATGAAAGTTTAGTACCCATATAAGAAAAGTTATTTGTTCAGTACACGAAAGTCACATTTGTGGCAAGTATGATGCATTAATAAAGATTTTGCCCTTGTTTTTTTAAGCCGGTTTATGGGCTTACTTAAAATCTCATAAGCTCAATTTTTTTTAGCTTTTGAGCTTATCAATGTGAGTAATTATGACCTTATCAATGCGAGCTTATGGCTTATTGAATGAAATTCATAAGCTCAAATTAATAAATGTTGATTCTCTTGATTACACTATGTGCTCATTTTTCTAAATCTGCCAATTGTACCTACACACGATTGAAAGTTATCAAACTGTATAGTAATAGTAGGTGTAGTCGTGAGATCCTCGCTACAACCACGTTAGCTCTACATCATCATCTACTCTTATCATCAAACTCATGTAATGGTTTACCACCTTTTTTTTTTTTTTTTTTTTTTTTTTTATACTCTACATAAACACAAAACCTTACAACACACTCACACACACAATTTTAATTTCGTTCGTGTGCACCACCGAACCCCTTCTAATTTTGCTCGACCACACGTGAAGCAAGTGAGGCCTAACAACTTTTCCGCATAAAGGTCGTGCCACGCCTTGACTAATCACATGTGGTCCTAAGCCTTGTTACACCTGATCTAAGACCAACTAAAAGCTCAATGTGATCAACTGATCACACGCAAAGCACAACAAAACAAGTATGCAACATCATTGTTCGAATTCTTTTATCAATGTTTCAGAAAAAATGAAAAATATTACTAGTTATGTATTCTGTTTCACCCAGAAAAAACAAATCACTTAGCCATTCTTTTTTCATTCAAGCATTAAAATGGAACTATGTTGTGTGTGTAATATTAAAAAAAAAATTGATATCAACCTTACAAGATAAATTTAAAATTTTGATGAAACAATATCTAACCTGTACATTCATCACGTGATCCTCCTCATGTTAATTCCTATCGAGTGTTATTTAATTTATCATAACACAAAATGAACTTAAAAACAAAAATTTATCTTTCTTTGTTTTAACAATCTTCCCACCGAAAGTCAATATATATATCCGATGGAAAATGATTGGAAGGCCTAACATATGTGTCTAAATATAGGTCTAAACGTATGTGCCATGATCTTGATGGTTTGTGAAAAAGTTGGTCCCTTAGCTGCAACCATCAGGATGATGCCACATAGGTTTAGGCACATCTTTAGGTACAACTTTAGGCATCCCAATCATAGCTCTATATCCGATATGGCTAGCTTTTTATTATACATGTACAACAAATACTGAAAGAAAAACACAGGGTAACCTATATACATGAGTACACAATGGACGTTTGTAATGAAACAAGAACATAAAACTATCTCCGAGTTATCTTGATTTTCTAAATATCTTCGATATTTTCTCAACTCGTCTCTTTAATGCTTTTAACCCTTTTTCAGCACATTTTTTAACCTATCTTTTATATCTTAACTACCTATAAAGCAAATTTGGTCAAACTTGAAAAGTGAACTCTTAAAATTGGTCAATCTTGAATCTTGAAATATTGAAATTATAAAGAAGGCAACTAAAAGTGAACTCTTAGGAGTGATTGTCGTGAGTTATGAGATCTTCTAAAAATACGTATCAAAAGTTAACAAAATGTTGAATCTTGACTTTGTCATGCATGGAAATCAATACCATATATATAAACATAAAAATTACTGTCAAATGCTACATGCATGGCAACTCATATATATAGAATAATATATGGAACGATTTGTGGCAAGTTTAAGAAGGAAACGATGTTTGAAAAAAGTAAATTTGGAAACCTTGGAAACATTTAAATGCAAAACAGAAAGCTTTTATCACAATGTAACAATCACTCCTAATTTTCGGCAAATCATTTTGAATGCATAAATCGTTTCCTTTGTTATCCACCCATACATTTAAATTTTGAATTAACTTTTTAGCCTAATCATCACACTATAAATTGGACTATCATCTACAAAGATCACCACTCATCTTATTATTTAATCTTCTGTTTCTTTAACGTATACACAAAAGGTAGATGATATCTATGAGCAATGTTATAATATAGATCTTTAATGTATTTGTGCATTCACATTGTTTGTATTCATTTGATTTGTTATCCCTGAAACTTTATTATTTTTCATGTTTAAAGCTTCAAAAATGGAACTGAATTTGACCCAGTTGTGTGACATCGACCCTATGCTTGATGATCTTAAGGTTTTGGCATTTTAAATCTAAGACTGTTATATACACGTTTATACGTACCAAGAGATAGATGGTTATCATACACCATATCTCTATTCTCTCCTATGAAAAAGGAATTGACCCCTGAAGAGTTTTTTCAAGGTGCCATCAAAAACATGGCTGACATGATACGTGAAACTGATAATGTAAGTTTATACTTTTAATCTTTTTGCATTCCTCATTTTAAAGCTACCAATCACATACTATAATTCCTACCAATCACATACTATAATTCATTCTTCCATTTTGTAGCCATTCCATTGTATTCTGTTTGCGAGGATACACAAAATCCATCGCGAACATGGATGGGCTTACCTTGCATGTTAGAAGAGGACACAGCTATGGAATTGCAAGGTGCACAAAGGCGTCATTGCTGTTGGAATCAGGTATGTGTAAATTCAATCCATTTAAATTCTATATATTTTCTTAGTTTTTTACGTAATAAAACGATAATGTTTGCCTCCATTTCCAGCAATACTTTACCAATATCGATATTGCAGGTATAAAGTAATCGCCCGTTTCATTGATGACACTGGATTGATGATCTGGTCTTCAAACTCTCCGGAGTTTAGTCTCCGGAGCAGACTATGATGACTATTTCCCAACAGAGCTTAATGTGATTGTGGGTAAAAAGTTATTGTTTGCTTTAATATTTCAATATTGAAGTTAGCTTTACAAAGAAGTCTTGATTTAATAGTTCAATATTTCTCTTTTTTATCACTTTAGTATTTCACTTTTAGAGATAGAGATATGGTGATCTTTCATTTTTTGGAAGTATGACTAACACTTTTAGAGATAGAGATTGATATTCATACAGTATGATGACTAATAAAACCTTGCTCATCGTTTGTTTGCTAGGTAATTTTTCTTGAATTGTGATACTCAATATTGATTTACTTTTGATTGTAGCATCATGTGTATTGATGTTTGAAATGCAGTTGCTCAACAAATGTGTACAATGATGGCACGGGAGATGACATCCGAAAGCATTGTTACCGATGGTGGTAAGACATGCGTTGAAACAATCACTTGTGCAGCCTTAATTGTCCGCTAGGTTGTTGCCAAGACAAGTGTGCGAAGGCATACGCCGGCGGCACTGCTGAATGCAAGATTGGTCCTATAGGAACACATACTTTATGTCTATGCTTGCATCCTTGTAATTAGAATGATATTTTTTATATTGAATAATACATGAAATTTTGATTGAGATGGATGTTTGCAACTATTGCAGCTATGTTTTCTTTTGTTCTCATTAAACTCGTACTTGCATTATAGCCCGGTAGATTATTAAATTACTACAATATGAATAGAACAATTACGTGAAAAGTGTACAAGGTTTATTTATTTATTTATTTATTACTATTAACGCAAAAGTAACAATAATTATGCATGTAATGTACATCTACTATAACAAATTGACAATCGCAAATCTACAGGTGGAATCTTTTCATTTTGGTAAAGTACTAATCAGTTATTGTAGTGAGGTGAAATTGATATAATAAAATGTGTTTTGCTGCGTTTATTAGTTTCTTTTTACTGTCGAAATGGATAATTCTCGGGGTAGAAACACGATATATATGTGTTTTACGTAGAAAAGATAGCTTATTAAGAAGAATCCAACACTGGACTACAATATTCAAAGTGGGTATGCTTGAGTTTATATGGTGTCCATGTTGTTCCGAGCTCTTAATCTAAAACGGTTGTTCTGTCCATGTCTCCAAAAGATATTACTATATATTACTTTAGACCTACTATATGATAGTCATTTTTTTTATAGTTTATTGATTAGTGTTGTGATTGTATTGCATTTTGGACATCAAATTACAGTCAGGGGAATACACTTAACCCGTATAAAAATAGTTTTAATTTAAGTAAAAAATCATAAACGGTTAGCGGGTCAACCCGCTTAATTTATTCCCAACCTGACCTGTTTACTAAACAGGTTAGTTGGGTCGACCCAAACCCGACCCAATAGCTATTATAGACTTAACTCGAATGTTAATTTGCGTGTCAGTTTCATGTCGGGTTTCGTGTCGGGTCAGAAATTGTCACCCCTATCTGTCGCTATAAAATCCCGTTGCTATGCACGGGTACTCGTCTATAATAAAACAAAACCTCGAGTGAGAACTTTTTCATTTTACAAAAACTCAACCTTCCCTCATTTAGTAATATTAAAAAACTCCTTTTATTGATATAATACACAAGTAGAAGATAAATACAAAAAATTATAGATAAGATGCAACTAACAATAGGATAAACTTTTTAAATAATTATCTTTAATAATAAACAAATATAATTAAAAATCATAAATCAAACAAAAAAAATATTAAATTATTTGTTTTTTAATAAATAAAAATATATCATTAAAAGAAATTTAAGAAAAAACCCGCGCGTGCGCGGGTATTATAACTAGTTATTCTATATACTAAAACCCAAATTTTTGGGCCATTAAAAGTACATATGTTACATTGTAATTACGGGATTCTTAAGGCACAAAATGTGGTTGAAAATGAATGAGTACAAACGTTTACTGTGCATGGTACATATGTTTCACATTTCTATTGGTGCAAGTACATCGTGTAATTGTAGCTCCGTTCCGTAAGGGCACTATTTGAATCACTGTTCATTACAAACTTTCCCGTTTTGGCCACTGTTTGGGTCCGTTACCTGCCTGTAATGGTTACTTTATACCACCTTTGTATCTTTTTTTTAGGTGGTATTATACATGCCCATTGATTCATTTTTGTTCCCAAATACCAGAAACTTGTACATACATATGTAAATGAGTAAACAAATAATGTTTACCTTTTGTGAGGAAACAAATGTTTGAACTCCTAAACTTTTTTTTTTTTTTTTTTTTGGCAACTATAATTTTCGACCGTTTGGCCGATTAATCCAGGGGGTTTGAACACACCGCCACTCAAACCGGGTAAAGCCCACCCTTTGAAGTTACACATACGAATATACGATGTTTGCTACATATGAAGCCTGATTAATTCACACCGCACACTGATTAGAGTATCACTTTGTAGGTTCAACTCAAATATTGGTTCTTAATGTATCACGTATGATCACATGAGATTGCTAATGTCACATCAGGTTTCACATACGACTTCCTATTAAGCATAGTACTTATTTATGACCCACCACCCTACATAGCTGCTTGTTGTAAGGAAAAGAAAGAGTGAAAATTGATCTGGGATTGCCTTTCCCTTAGATGCTGGTGTTGATCTTGACAAAGTAATCTTGAAGTCACGATTTGATATGTTCTTGTAGGTCCCTTCAGCATTGACCACCTACTGATTCCAAAAACAAAGTTGGTATCAGAAAAGAAAAGCCTATGGCAAGTTAAAGAACCAACATAAAAATGCTGATATGCATTTGAAAGATCTTACAGAACGGCTTGGAATCAAGCTACAGTCGAGTAAAGAACAGCCTAGTGCCTCTTTGATGTATGCTTCCTGGAAAAAGAAATATAACATGCTATTAGGTGCCGTTAACTCATAACTAACAACAGCTAGTAGCCAATAAGCTGATCTCTCATTGACTCTAAAGAGCTAGAGGTGGCGAAATGAACCGGACAGATAGGATAACAGGTGAAACGGATACTGTGTGTCGGGTTGATCTGTAAAAGCTTTTTTTCTAATCAAGCAACCTCTAGGATGTGTGCATTAAGAATCAGCATTTTATGACTTTCGACCTGCTACACTGCTATTTTATTATTGTTTTTTTTTTGTCTGTTTAACCCGTTAAAGATAAAGCAGAACCCACATCAACCCATTCATCATTATGTATATAGTGACATTAAGAGTTACCTGGGATTGCAGAATTCCGGCAGAAACAGACTTGTCATCATCTAGTGAACTGAAATAAACCTCCACTGAATCAGTGGGTGCCAGTGCAGACTTCTTTCTTAGCTTTTGAACACGGTTTACAACCTATAATAACAGTAACATAAATCAGACAAGTGTTGCTAGAGAATCTTGTAAAGGAATAGTAGTTTAAGATGTCTTGTATGCCGTTTCTCATAATTGTAAAAGGATTCTGATAGAAACCACGGAGGGAGTATATTGATACCTCACGAGCAAAACCAGCTTCGAACAAAGAGTCATCAGTTCGCAAATCAATTATCACCAAAACATCACCTAAAAATGTGATAAAATGCTTGTCAATTAAGTATTGTGAAAAATATTTGAATTTAGTAACATAGAGGGATCAAAAAGTTTCCCCACCATCACCGGATGCATCCATTTGCTCTTGTGCCACGCCGTCATGGAGCTTAAATCCACGCACAATCTACGATGCCAAAAATAGTTGTGATGAACATTCAATTTTATAAAGCAATGATTAAACATCTGGATAACGTGTTGTTAAAAATAAAACCAATGATTTACCTCTATGTCAGTCCGCTTTAAACAATGACCAGCAATGGTAATTTCCCCTGCTTCCTCAAAAGACAAAATGTCTTCTTGTGACATTGCCTTTATTGCCTCTGCAACTACTCTCATTGATTTTCCCCGTCTTTTACCCAATACACTGATACTATAAAAAAAATGTTGTTCCAAGGTTCAAAGAATATCTAAAGATAAAAAAAAAAACTGGGGAAAAGGAAGCTTATAAATACTTGTAATCGGGTTCAGCACGTAAAGTAGCATACATTAAAGGATCATTGCAGGGCACGACAGACTTGACATTAAGCTCCTCTAATATATACTGCCACGCAAAAAAAATTAACCAGATAATTACAAAAATTGAAGGTGAAAATGGTCGCATACATTAAAGGATCATTGCAGGGCACGACAGACTTGACATTAAGCTCCTCTAATATATACTGCCACGCAAAAAAAAAATTAACCAGATAATTACAAAAATTGAAGGTGAAAATGGTATTATTTATCAGTGAAGCAAACAAAGATGTTTTACTTACAATTAAAACTACAAATAAGAGTAAAAGGTGACAAAGCTACGTATACGTGGAGTAAGAAATTAATAACGATCACGAAATAAATAGGTAAGTAATGAAGTATGGCTACTAACCTCTCTCAGTTTGCCAGCAATGTCATCAAGGAACTCGGCATCGGTATGTACAACCACCATCTCCCTGGAAACAGTTATTTAGGACCCATTTATTCGAAAAATGAAAATAAACCAGCTCGCAATAATAATATTACCTAAGTGGAGTTTTCAGAGGTCTGTTATGACGTTCACGAAATTATGGGCATGATCAATGATTGTCATAATTCTATTAACACTTGCTTCAATACGACTCCCCCCTGAAACAACAACATTATTAATCATCTCTTTTAAGAGACAAGAATAAAACGCAAGTCACAAAAACCAACATTACTTGCCCTTCTACTTCAGGGAAGCTGCAAAAGTGAACGCTTTCCTCCGATCCACTAGATACTTTTCACAAGTTACTATGAACATGCTCCATGAAAAATGGTGTGAACGGAGCCGTAACTTTACATGTAGTTAGAAGCACCCACAACCCATTTGTCAGAGAGAACGTATTACAAATGAACTATCAGTGTCTCACACATAATTAAATAAATATCTAAAACAAAATATGGAACAGACAACTGTGTGTGGTGATTGTACAACCAATTATACTGTAATAGATAAGTGAAGAGTGTTACATGGTAGAGAGTCGAAAGTGCTGTTCTGCATTCTTCTTCTCCAGTGCCGCCTTTGAGTCTTTTTCGATTGAATCGTACATATATATTTGTTAGATTGTCGATGAACTTCAAGAGATAAGGAACCACCTACAAATGTACGTACTTGCAGATTAGTAATCCACATGACATGTGTGTGTGTGTGTCTAAACGTATGCGCTTTATGTATATGCATCCACATGGCAATATATAAAGAGAAATGTCAAGCTCAATAACCAACTTACAGTATAAAGTCGATAAGCATCGATTTCCTGTCTAACAAAATGGACCAGACTTTGAGTGGCCAAGATGAACCACTGATCAAGCACATTCGCTGAACCAAGAAGAGTGGCTGGATCAAGAGGATCAAATGTGGCAAGCCTATTTGCATTTTGAACCAAAAATCTGTAAGCATTGTACCATGGTAAAAGTACATCTTTGACCTGCATGCATATCGGCTTTCAAATTAGAGAAAACTAAGAGCAAAATATTGCAAGAGGTATAGTTAACCATAAGCTAATAAAGATAACTCACCACACCATAGACCCCTTTCTCTTTAAAACGCAAAGTTTCTGCACGCACAACTGGTGAATTTATAATATACAACCGTAGGGCATCCTGTAAAATCAAACAAGCCTGTATAGTCACAAATCAAGTAATCAAATAAATACAAAAGATGAAAAATAGTGTATTTGGGAGCACTTACAGCCCCATAAGCATCAATGACTTCCATAGGAGTAGAATAGTTCTTCAATATTTTACTCATCTTTTTACCATCCTCAGCTAATATAAGACCATTGCATATGAGATTCCTTAATGCAGGTTTCCCAAACAATGCCGTAGACAGGACCATCAGAGTGTAAAACCTGCAACCAAATTTACAATATTCGGCAATATACAAGTAATCATGATAATAACAAAATAGGTTAGACTAGAGGGGAAGTAAACAAACCATCCACGTGTTTGATCTAAACCCTCTGCGATAAAGTCTCCAGGAAAGTTGTCATTAAAAAAAGCTTGGTTCTCAAATGGGTAGTGAATATACGCATACGACATGGAACCACTCTCAAACCAGCAATCAAAAACCTGAAATCATGCATTAAATTTGTCATAATCAAGACAATAACATTAATATCAGTTAAGAATATATTTATAACAGAACGAACGGGAGAAAAAAAATTCATTGAAATCACCAAGATATTTTTTGCCAAAACTTAAAGCTAATGCAATGAATAAAGTAGATATGATTTTCTTACGTCTTCCACGTGGTGAAGCACACCGAACTCCTCTCGACCACGTGGGCTGGGAATCGTGATATGGTCAATTTTGTCGTGATGTAGGACAGTGACCTGTGAGAAAGTAGTCATTAGACCATCTTTTTATGTGTTTGACTCAGATACTAATAATTATAAGTTATGATCCCCGTGATAGAGTTCAAATCATTATGTAATGATCGTATATGGTTGAAGATGGAACAAGGGATCAAACTGACGAGAGTTGTAAGGTTGAGCAAGAACAGGCAAACAACAAACCTTCTCTCCTGACCGCCTTTCAAGTTCTTCAACAGAACCAATAACTACAATATCCACACTATCGTCACTAGTCCAAATAGGAAGAGGAGTGCCCCAAAACCTACTTCTACTAACGGACCAATCTCGAGCATTTTCTAGCCAATTGTGAAACCGTTTTTCCTGCATTATCAAATAATCAGTAATTATTAGTTTTTTATAAACCAAAAACCTACCTTCACAAAATCAGATAATTGTACGTCCTACCTTCACAAAATCAGGAACCCATGTAGTTTGCTCACTGTTGGCTAGCAATTGATCTTTCAGCTTCTCTACTGCAATAAACCTTTGCACGGAAACCAAAACAAGCTAAATGATGAGCCGAGTAAGAAATAAATTCTAGGTGAAGAGATCATTATTTAAAACGCGTACCAGCTGGGCACTGCTCTGTAGATGAGACGAGTATCCGATCTCCAACAAAAGGGACATTCGCGTGTCAAGCTTCCGGACTTCACAAGCCTGCCTTTTTCCTGCACCATCATCCAGAACAAGTAAATATAAAATAAAATAAAGTCTGATTTTGCAATAGCTTGGCATCTTTTGTAAAAATATCAACAACGCTTGCCTTCACTGCTTGAATGTAACACCCCCCAAAAGTTGTCAATAACAGCGGAAGACTTAACAATGTCAGCGGAAGACTTTCGGGGTATTACTTCAAGGATCTTTGTCACAATTATAATAAACGACACAAAATGATATATAAAAGTTTAATTTATTTAAAATACCAGAATAACCACATTATCTGCACACCAATACAAGACATGTTATGAGTTTAAGAACATTTTTTTTTTTCTTTTTTTTTTTTTTTTTTTTTCCTTTTTTCTGAAAGAAATATAGTTTATTATAGTCCATGCCATGCATTGCCCACTCCGTGGCGTATCCAGATCCATG
>LBNU01038375.1:59317-70053 GCA_014162995.1 Artemisia annua | reverse complement strand
AAGAACATTTCTTCGAAGGTCATTCTCGTCATTCTCAATACCCGGTGGTATCGAGTCAACCGTAGCAAGAAATAGATCGACATCCTCTAAAAGAGGGTCACGTGACGGATTATCGGAAATAGCACTCAAAATAAGTTCAGAATCGATCTTAAAGTCAAAACGCTCATAATCCGGAAGAGAGATATCAGCATGAATAGTGGGACTGCCACTACTCGTCTCTTCAAATCGAAAAATTTCAAGCTCGGGTAAGAAATCACTATCCACATAGAGGATAGGAGAAGAAGTCGGAGGATCTTTTAATGCCTCGATCTTAGAAATGAGAAGATTGATGTTCAATAATTTCTCACAAAGAGCTACATCTTGTATTTCGGTTTCTTCATCATTCTCTTCTTCTAAGCTGACGAGCTCAGAAGGTAACTCTTCAACATAATCGATGTCTCCACAAGATAAAGAATCATTATCGTCTTCAGAATTGGATAACATCTCATTATGATCATTTTCATTGTTAACGTCCTTCGGAGGGAGAGAAGATGACGATTCATCGTTCAATAATTCTTCAAGTAAATGGATGTCTCCCTCCGGATCAAAATCGGTATCATCAACCTTTGTCGAAATAGAATCATTATTAGCAAGAAAAGTATCGATCTCTTCCAAAACGGAGCCACTTTCCTCAACCGGTGTGAGAGAAGGATGGAAAGAGTCGGGTATGATAGATTCAAAAGACGGAGTGGGATTGCCACTCGAAGAATTGTTGTCGTCATTTATACAAAATAAAGCTCTTAAAATCCGCATGTGCTCCTCTCCAAACAATTCTTCCATGCTTTTGCCTTCATTATCTTCGACGGTTGTTGTAAAAAATGA
This sequence comes from Artemisia annua, assembly GCA_014162995.1. Taxonomy (NCBI): domain Eukaryota; kingdom Viridiplantae; phylum Streptophyta; class Magnoliopsida; order Asterales; family Asteraceae; genus Artemisia; species Artemisia annua. The sequence goes on along the minus strand of LBNU01038375.1, from coordinate 69,192 downwards.
TGAAGATAAGCATAAAACAAGCAACCTCATTATACTTCTTGTACTCAACATACCAAGCTGCTTTTTCTGCTTCAGGTGCAGTTTCAACAGGTCGGTCAGGACAAGGTGTATTCAAATAATCTAGCTTATCAGTCGCCCTCAAGACAATTATGAGCGACCTATGCCAATGATTGAAATTCTTTTCAGCCAATTTTTCTCTTTCAAGAAGACTCTTGAAATCAGAAATTACAGTGAGTTATCGGGTTGAGCCATTTCTACAGAAAAAAGTTCAAACATTAGTATTTTCGATAATACATATTTTCAAGAAAATATAATACCCAAGGATATATTCATATAACCACATATTTTTCTTGAAAACCTAGGATCCAACTTTTCATAAATTTCACTACGCCAGTTGATCTGCTAGTAATGAAAGTATAAAAGATGGTAATCTGTCGAACAATAATTGGCAAACAATTTTCCAATTCCTAGATCATTATGGGAAATACATCAAATTGATTCATCAATTTGCAATGTAAGCATGTTTCATCATGAGTTTATGTAATATTTGATTTCCGAAGAAATACTCGTGAAAGTATTTCCCGGGTCGTTCTCCCAACGAAGGTTGAAGTTGAGATTGTCGGTTCGTGATCGTGAAATCGTGAAGTGAATAGTGAATAAAAGTGAGAATATGGGGATTTTACACTAATGATATAACAAGTAAAACAATTATTCAAGAAAAGGAAACAATTAACGAGGCACATGTATACCTAAAACGTAAAAGGAACTTAAAACGGGGAATTAAAACGTAACGAAACGAGTTTAAAAGGCAAACTAATTAATTCTAAGGCCTACGGGGATGAAAATAAATTTTCTAAGATCCAAATTACAAAAGAAAATTCTGTGAAAAAGAAATTTATTTATTTATTTATGTCTTTTTATTTAATTAAAATGATTTAAAAACAAAAATAGTGAAATAAAATGCTTAATAATAACAAAACTTGTCAAATAATTTTGAAATTTTTATGAAAAATATCCTAAACTATTTAGAAGCTAAGAAAATTAAAAATTTGGAAAAAACTAAAACTGATAAGCTACTATAAGCTTAAAACAGAAAATAGCTTTTATGGAATACTAGATTAACTAAATTAATTATGCAAGGATATTGACTAAAGATCCTAGGGCGCAGATGGTTTGGCATGTTGAGTGTGAGGTGCAGTAAGGGAGAGGTCTGGGGTTCGAATCCCAGCCTCTTCTTTTTTTTAAAAACATTTTATTTTTGAAAACTTTTTGAACAAACTTATTAAACACATGAAAACAATCACTTTTTGTAACTATGACTATTTCTAAAACTCAAGAAATAAGCAATTTAAAAAGAAAATTTCCATCAGTTTACTTTTTATACTTGTAAAAGGAATTTTCAAAACTTAAAATGTTATAAAGAAGCTAATGCAAGCTATCGTAAGGGGAAAGAAGGATAAAGGCAAACTAGGGGGAACCTAATAAGCTACAGGGACAGATAAAAGCAGGATTACATAAGCAAATACGCATTAAATAGCAAAAACCACAAGAAGACTGCTGGTCCACAGTGGCCAAACACCCCTACTTTAAGCTTCCTAAAAGCTACTCTAAATCTGAAGGAAAAGACTAATATAGGAAAGACCTAGAGACAAGCAACCAAATAGTAAGCAAAACAAAATTCAATCCTAAATGACTTAATTATAAGCTTCATAGACAGCTCATAAAGTGAGCAGTTGTGACAAGTGCATACAAAAAAGCAATGCGAACTAGAACTCTTAAAGCTAATTTTAAACGCTACCAGGTGAGTGAATAAGCTAAAAGGGAATGAACACAACCTAAAAAAGCTTAAATGACTAATTAAGTAGGCTGAAATAAGCATATAAGCATAGGAATTAGAGAAAGGGGTAGAAGGCTGCTACAGGGCAGAAACAGGTAAAAGGGGGTAAGTTAAGGCAACTAAAGCTAATCTATATCATAAGCTACAGCTAAATAAAGCTCAAAAAGTTAAACTAAAGCTACTAAACTATTCCTAACAGCAAAATGAGGAGATTTGGATAAGCTTTAAGCTAAGAAAAAGGGCTACAAATACTGACAGGTAAGCAAAATATGAAGCTTTTGAAATTTTGTGAAAACAAGCTAATGGGGTAACTATGAGCTAAAAATTTGATAAGCAAATGAAAAGGTTAAGGTCTAAAGACTATATACTAATAAAGATAAGCTACCAAGGAGTTCATAGAAACAAAAATCAAAGATTTTGGAGAAGTATAAAGGCTAAAAAGTGGAAAAGAAAAAGCTTAGCTGAGGCAGAACCACTGCTGAATCAGTGGTTGAAATGGGTAGAAATGGTGATGTTTTTACTTGTATCTAAAATCCATGAGTCCAGAACTAGAAACCCATGTAGAGGTGACTAAAATGAGCAAACAAATACAACTAAAAACATATAAACCTATGAATGCAAATGGAAGCTGTTTCTAACTATTTTTAAAACATTAAAATTTAGCAATCAAGAGTTTAGCTACAACACTGATGAAAAATGCCAAAATCAACTTCCAATCTACTAACTTAACTGAATTGAAGCTCATGAAAACTGATTTAATGAACAAAAGTGACCAATATTAGTAAAATAAACTTAAACCAAACACACCCTTATTATGAAGCTGTTGTGACATTTAAGATGAAAAACAAGATTTATCAAACAAATATCTCTCAATAAGCTATAAGTGAGCTTATAAAAGCTCATAAAACAGTAAATGAGTGATTAAAAAAATCAATAACAAGCTTAAAAGGAATTGAGTGACATAATTTGGAGATTAAAACTGACATTTGATTTAACTAAAAATACAGTTACAAAATCTTGAGGATTAAAACAATAACATTAATCAGAGTCTGAAAACGAGCTAAAGCTAACATTAAACTAATAAAAATCTAAAACTACCCTAAGTTATATCCTACTCCTAATGCCTTTCAACTGTGTGAGGAGAGGACTATATATAGCTGAGCTCGAGCTAGGGTTTGCCTCATAGAAGCTTCTGGATCATCAATCTTATCCCTTGAATCCTTTTCCATCATCAATTCAACCAATAGCAGCCATGGATTTCATCGAAGGAGGTGTAATATCCAATCAGAAGGCTTAATTCGTCCACTGTGGTAATTCGTGATGTGTATTTTGTCCATGTCAGCTATGAGATGCTTAGTACGATGTTGAGAGGGGTACAGAAGGGATTTCAGGGTGAAGATGAGGGAGATATACAGTGACTGGCGGGGTGGTTTGGGGATTTTTTTTATTTTATTTTGACTGAATTGGGGTGAGTTGACTGGTGGGTTATAATAAGAGAAGTGGGTCGAGTTATTTGGTTAGTGGACTGAGTTTATTTTTAGTGAATGGTGGGTTGGGTTTGGATTTTGGCAGATTTGGGTTTATGGTTTGGATGGTTTATTAGTAGTTTTAGGATTAGTATTGGTTTAGGATTTTAGTGTAAAATTACAAGGACCAAGGTTGCCAAGTTGTAAAGTTTAAGGACTCATTTTGCCAAATTTTCAAAATACTTTCAGGGCCATTTGTGTCCATTGATGATTCTTCAAGGATGATATAGACAAATTGAGCTCGAATATGATCTTTGTTGATGAAATCTTCCCCGGCCTCGGCTTCTTTTCACTCTTTCCATTTCCCGTGCCCGATTTTGTCATTTTCTCATGATTTTTTTCCAATTCTTAAGTATCCTTACCTGCACAATCACAAAGACAAAAACACACATACTGTATATATGGCATTTTTAGTCGGTTTTTGGTCTTTATGGTCCGTTATTTAGGTAAAAAGGTATGTGTGAATTAACACATACCAGATCCCATCTCATGCCTTAAGTTCTAGGTCTCACGCATAACTTAATTAAGTCATCTAACTTAGAAACATGTAAAATATCTATATCTGGTCTCACACAATAACAGAATTTTACCTTGTCATTAAAATTTAGCTTAGGTCTCACACATACCAAATAATAACTTCAAGTGTTTCTTATAGTTAGATGGCATGTAACTTAAATTTTATTTGGGTATTTAGTTTGATGTGAAAATCAAAACATGTATAAAGATGCATGCACTCATCTTTATGACATAAGTTTTCAAAACAATTTTTAATTACCAATTTGCTAAGATAAAGTCAAAATCTTTTGCTTGAGGTATTGGGTTCACCAATTAAAGAAGAACCATCAATTATCATCCACTTATCCTACTCTTACATGTTATTCGGATAATTACCACAAAAGTTGCGTGTGGAATTGAGGTAAATCACCCTTAAGATGATATTGTACGCAAAATAGTGATATAGGTAATTCTAATTTGAAGCACAGGCGAGCGCAGGGAGCCGGTAGGAGCGAATCTCTTTAAAAACCTCTCCCCACTTATACCCACTTTATAGTTTGTCAAACTTCGGTACGTGATGTGCTCTAAGTGTGTACAAGTTTTAAATTTATAAACATGCTTAACCGATTAACTATTTAACACATACGAGCAAGTATACTCGTCCGTTTTAGTAAAGGTGGGTAAGTCGAGATTGTCCCAAGGGATTTAGCGATTAATGTATTATGAAACTTGTTTGTATAAAAAGGGTTGTCAATCCTAATTTAGTGAAAATTCAAAATCTTTAAGTAACCAAATTATCTAAAACATATACTTGTGTGAAATGCTACAATCAATCATTTAGAGTATTCCTATTAAGCTTGGTGTAAACTTGTTATGATGCACAACTTTTATATGAATGACCAACAATCAATGGTGTTTATCATGTAAAATCATTACTAGAATTCAATCATCTAGTTACTTCCTTTCGGCCTAAGACAACTAGAATAACAATTCTATTAACACAATGTTGTTTAAAAATCAATTCTTTCCATATGAATTCTTACGAATCCTTTCGGCCTAATTTCGTGATGAAATCTTCTCAAATCCATTTTAAAGAGTAAACATGATGCTTGTCACACATCATATCCCGTACTAATTCGTGCACTAACTTTTTGGAATAAAAACATTAAGAAAACCCTTTCGACGAATATTCCCCAAAGATGTTTTTATCAACAAATTAAGCAAGATTAGATATTATCCCAACAAACTCATAAATTAAGAAGAGTTTTCATGCATCACCTTTTTAAAGAAAAGAATACTCCATGACTAATTACATCATTCACACAAGTATATACCAAATTACTCCATATCAATCATATTAAAACACAAGCAGTAAGCAAAACTTTCATTAAATTCAAAGTAACAATAATTCATTGTAAATTAACAAGATGTACCTAGCTTGAGAATTACAAGAACTAGAATTGTGGAACTATAGCAATGACGGTCCTCCAATCGACTACTAAGACAAAGAAACAACTTCACACTCGAACCAAACTCTTGATACTTTAACTCAAAGTTTCCTGGACGTTTCTAATGTTATAGTACCTTTCGGGCAATTATAAGAAGATAGTAAGAACTTTGGTGTAAGCCTTACTTAGATTTAGATTGGTACACTTTGTATCTAGCCTTGGATACTAATTTATAGCCTCTAAGACACTTATTCTCCAAGGTAAAACGTCCTCCACTAGTTATGGACTAGAAATGATCAGCCACCAATGATAATGAGGAGTAAATTCGACATTAAATGTAATTTTGTAACTGCAGCTTCTTTCCATCCGATCGGACATGAATCCATCCGATCGGATGGATCTTCTGGCACAATCCATCCGTTTCGGATACGGGTTGCATCCGAACGGATGGATGTGACCTGTGGTACTGATTTCTTCCATAGAACTTGATATTTCTTGACATATGAACGTAGAAATCTTGAATCTATCAAATCCTTGAGTCCTTGTGTGATTCTTCACTCGTATCCTTCTCGAAAATCTCTGTTGGCATAAATATTACGATATTTAATCTAAACATCCTCTTCATATTTTGATGATGACAAAGATGTAAGTTACAACATATAACGTAAAGTACTTAAGTTACTTGTGATCACAAATCATCTATGCATTCATACGTCAACATCTTTCGACATCTCAGCGTCTCGAGTATGCTTCAACAACCACTTAAGGTATGAATAAACAAATGTCTAATACATTTTATGATCAAAGGGATTTTATTTTGACACCACAAATTTTATAAATTGTTATAAACATTTTATATATTTTAGAAAAACACTTTTGGTAATTAAAGGATAATGTTTAATTCAAAATAAATATATGAATTTAAATTTTTATTCAAAAACAGTTAAAATTTTACTAGATAAACTTTCTCCAGAAAAAGACAAATTTTCTGACCGTTTCGACAGGGTGGCCCCCTTAATTGTATGGGCGGCCCCCTTAATTTTAAAGGGGGCCGGCACCTATTTAAGGGGGCCGGCACGCTCCTGTTGTCAGAAATGATTTCATATAAATACTGGTTCATTTCTGCGATTTTTCCCAACCTTTTGCACTAAAATTTTCAGTCCCAATCCTTTCTAAACATCCTTCTAAATCCTTTGATCATAAGATTATAAGCTTTTGTTTCAAGTGATTCAATCCTTCACCACTCAAAGTGCAAGAGAAGAATACTTCTTATCATCAAGTCAAAGAAGTATTAGAGTCTAGTTAGTATTGATGTGAAGTTGTAGAAATAAGTTATGTAAGTACATGTAATAAGTAGATCAAGATGATCTTACTTAGTAGTGAGTCAATAGGTGAGTAAGAAGAGGTGGGAAGAAGTTGTAATGTGAAGAAGTCATGTAGGTGTGAAGAAGTAGTAGTGTGAAGAAGTCATGTAGTCGTGAAGATGTAGTGGCGTGAAGTAGTCGAGTAGTTGTGAAGAAGTAGTGGTGTGAAGAAGTCGTGTGTAGAAGTTGTATAGTGATCGAAGTCGTGTCGTGAGTTTGGTCCTATCTAGCATTAGGACTCGACATTTTGCTTGGTGTCGTTCAACGGTGTAAGCAAAGGTGTGTATGGTTTTCTCCGCCAAAAGGGAGCTTGTTGAGTAGTGTTGTGAACTCTCGAGTAGGTGACCCGGGAAGTGGAGTAGGGCAAGGAAGGTGTCCTTGTAGCCGAACCACTATAAATCATCGTGTCCGGTTTGCATCTTCTTTCTCTTATTTCTTTACATTTATTCTTGCATATATCGCTTTATATCTATGCTTGCAAATATGTGTTGTTTGTTGCTTATATTGTCATGATGATTGATTGTGTTATAGTTACAAGTTAATATTGTGATGGTGTGTATAATTATATGATATGATCTAAAAGNTACCGTTGTGATTTATATAATAAGTTATATATATATAAAAAAAAAAAAATTGTCACACGTAAAAGTGGGTATAACGTAATAATTTGTAAGTATTTACTAACCGTTGGGGAAAATTACGAGAGGCTACAGATGTGCTTAAGGAACAAGATTCGGTTTTGGAACCTGTGATTGGCACTACGTGTACTCCTAAAGTTATTTCTAGTTCTTTCAAAACTACTTCTCCATCGCCTATAAAGAACACTCCTATTGTTGAGAACATTGGGAAGCTTAAAAAGTTGATGGGAAAGCTACCCTTGTGGATGATAATAGTAAACCTATTCCAGTAGCTGATGGTAAAAGGAAGGGCAACCCATTCTCTAAGGTGGGTGAAGTGGTTGATTCATATAGTGACGATGAGGTGTTTGAGCCAAATGATCCTATGAGCAGTTACTTTTCATCAGCAAGAGGACATAACGAGTTTGAAGGCTATATTTCTAATGATTATGCGGCCCAGGTCTATGACTTACCTGTGCAATTTGAGGAATTTAACAATCAGTTTGATTTCAAGCTTCAAGTGCGCCGTTCGAGGAAGTAATCTTTTATTTGCATTTGTTTATTTGTTTTGCATGTCTTTTTATGTTTTTAGTGGTTGTTCTAGTTGTTGGTAGCTAGTTGTTCATTTATGACATGTAATAAGTGATCTAGTGGTTGTTCAAGCGGTTGATTGAAGTTAATGTGACGTTTCAGCCATATTCCATTGTACTTTAACGATTTTTTTGGTTAATATATTTTACCAGGGTGAAAGTTCCTTTTTACCCAAAACATTTCATGAATGCGTTTTAGAATGTACATTTTTATTCGTACGTTAAAGTAGCAATAAATATCTCCAAGTAAGAAGAAGAGAGGGAAAAAAAAGTCCATCGTAGCTCGAACAATATTTTCAGTTTTGAATTTTGTTAAGATACGTACACGAGTATGCATGCTTTCTAGAAGAACACAATTTAATTATCTCGGTACACATATGAAACGTTGAATTGATATATATCTAACGCAAACATTGACATATGGAATTAACTAGAAAAACAGAAAGTTAAACTGACTACGTAGCAAATGACGTAGATGGTTCACGAAGATAAATAAAGTTGTTTTCATGCACGATGCCGTCCAAGACCTGCCGGATTAATTGCATGCGGGTCTACAATACTAGCTTAATTAATTAACAAACAAATACGGAGTATTTAATGAATTAGAAGCATCTTCAATGACAATAAGACATAAACAAAAAAATCTTAAAACCAACGTCACTATTAAAAATACAATGCAGTAATTGATTAGTGTACTTATTGTTGATTGAAGTATGCGTTCAGCTAAAATGATTTAGCATGCTGTTGACAATGTATAAGCTTCAATTTTACAACACTACAATCATAAGCAACAAAACCCACCGAATTTGCTAGTATGGTTAGTATAGCTAAACAACAACATATATACGCAGGTTGCAACGACAACAAATTCTCTGTATTTTAATTTATGGGCACTTCATTATAGACAGCAAGTAGCTAGAGATAAAGTATAGTCAAACCAGCTTAAACACACCGAATCCTATAAAGAGTTTGGATATACATATCAACTAGCTTCCGGATTTAGTTATAAAGTACATTAACATGGTACTTTAATTATCACAATACAAGGTAGGAGATTTGATTATATTTGACACCTTAAAACTCGTTTTTATGGGGCAAGCAACAAACTTGCTTTGCCAACAGCAACACCACTCGGACAATGATTCTCTCAAGTTGTAAATACAACTTGAGTCAAGTTAGGGCATTATGAGCTATTAGATTTGATCCAATAACTCAAATCAAAAGAAGTTCTTTTGATTTGAGCTATTGGATCAAACCCAATGGCTCATAATGCCCTAACTTGACTCAAGTAATTTGAGAGAATCCTAACCCACACCACTCTAATCTTCTTGAAGCTATTTTTGCTTTTTTTGTGGCAAGCGTAGGCTTAGCGACAATCCACGGTTATTTTCTTAAAAGTTCGGTAAGTACTTGTTTGAGTATTTTTGTGTATTAGGGGCATCTATAAATGATAATAATAAAATAAGGAGAAGATAAAATTTGAGCGGCAAACCAAAAACTCTTGCGGCAAGTTAGTAAAAAGAAATGGAAAAAAACGTTACATTGATGTGAAGTGCTGATATAAAAGTTTAAAATTATTTTAGAGGAATATCAAACTTTTAACCACGAATTGTCATGACTAAAAGTATAATGTTATCATGGCTAAAGGTCTTTAGCTACGAGCCTTTAGCCACGACTTTTGGTCGTGGTTGAAAGTCCTCATTCTTTTAGTGTCTCCACACCCTCCGTCCTTATAGGTGTAAAAGTGTGACTATTTATACAATGATCCAAATGTGTGTACTATGTGCAAGGATGAAGCCGGTAGGGGGCTGGAAGGTGTTCGGCCACCCCCAACCAGCCCAACTAGCCCACTTTAGAGGTGAAAAGTAGGTTTTTGATTGTTTATTTGGTCGAAAACTATGGAAGATATAAGAGGAATGTGGAAGTGTGAATATTGGAAAGTGAATTGAAGAAGATAATAAGAAAGTGTGAATTGAATGAGTGTGTTATTCGGTAAAA
>LBNU01038375.1:41275-59307 GCA_014162995.1 Artemisia annua | reverse complement strand
GATCCTATAAGAAAATTGGGAAGTACACATGTTTCTGTTATGTTAAATTTTTTGTCTGCGGAAATGGACAATTTGTTCCATCCAAATTATTTACCTTTGCGTTAAATTCCCAAAAAGGCGACATACCTTGGACTGAATTCCCACAAAAGGTACATTTTCAAGTAGCATCCAATATTGTGTCATGCTGCGAGATGTGCGATCCACTAATTTTTGGACACGTAGGTCCCAGACAAGAGGACTTGTCCCCCACTTATCACTTTCACTTGTCCCACCCACTATCACTTGTCCCCCATGTGTTCAGACAAAAATTATCTAATTTACCCTTAGTTTATAAGTCAAATAACATGTGCGATTTTACTACCTATTAAATGTGCGAATGGTGCACTTGATTTATTTCCAGATTCAAATGTTGCGATTTAAATATGCGAATGTGCGAATTCGTTTATATTTCCAGGATTCAAATGTGGCGAATGTGCGAATTCGTTTTATTTCCAGGCATCCGCCATCACTTGTCAACACCACAACAGATCCGCCATCACCCACCTCATCCACCGTTCACCACCTGATCAAACACCACCACATATCCACCATCAATCTTGATTTTTTATTTATAGATCTACAATTTTTTCTGATTTTTTTATAGATCCAAACACCACACATAATCCGCCATCAGATCCGTAATGTTTTAGGTAAGGAGTTAAGTAGATCCATGGGTCAAGGGTGATAACTCACCGATTCTCACTCTCGTATCGCTTGTTTCATCTTGAATCCGAGCTCATAATGCTTATTCTTGGTTGTTAGATTATTTGGTCTCGTGTGTTGTGTTAGTTTGGTCACGGTGGTTGGTGGTGGTGGTGGTTGGAAGTATCAGCGGCGGTGATGATGGATTTGGAGGGTGGTTGGCGGAGTGGTGGTGAATGGTGGTGGAAAGTATCAGTGGGGTGAGAGAAGGAGATGAGCTACATTTGTGGTGGAAGCTATAATGTGACTAGTATTTATTTATATTAAATAGAGGGGTACATTTGTCATTTAAACAAAAATTCAAAGTCAAAGTTCAGACAAAGTAATAGACACGTGTAACAAAACTAGTGGGATCGCACGTTCGCACATTCGCACATGACCAAATTGGGAATGCTACTTGAAAATGTACCTTTGTGGGAATTCAGTCAAGGTATTGTCCCTTTTTGAGAATTTACGCTTTACCTTTCAAGTGTACATAAAGCTATGCATGTGACATCGTGTACATGAATAACTCTATCAACATTTACGTACTACGAAGATGGTGCCGATTAAAAGGCGCAACTCTAAAGAGGATCCAACACTAGCACAACATATATTGACGCGAGCGAGACACTCAAGATCAAAGCCTAAAGAACCATTCATAAAATTAAGTGAAGACTAGGGGTTCGAGTAACATGCAACCATGAGGATCTAGCAGTCTCATACATGCCGCATTGTTTAAGTCAACTCTATGCCTTATCGAATAATTGAAGATCGTCGTAACCAAACAAAAACATCAACGATCCTTTTGTTGATGCAAGTAACGTAATAGCATGTGAAAATATTTGTAAATGTAAGGTGCATTGGGGGACAAATACCTCCGCATTCATTCGTTGTAGGTCTTCATTAAAGACAGTTTGTATTAAAGAACAACCGAACCAGACACACTCAAATATAAAAATACAATGATAAACAGCTTGAAGAATTTTAAATCAACACCATACTCGATCTTCATATTTTTAGATCTAAATCTGCTATTAAATTTGTATTTCAGATGTTTTTTTTTGAATAAATGAGTTTCTAAAAAGAAATGGCTGTTTTTCCTTGCAGCATTTCTTTATCATGTTCAAACTTTTGTTTCTTCATGAAGGAAATAATGTCGTGGTACAAGTTTATTTAGGGTCAAACTCAAAGCAAGGCTAATATGAGTAAGAGAGCGTTAAGTTGCGCCTATAACTATGAACCTCGTAACTTCGAAATTTCGAATAGTCTAAGATGTTGTGGCTTCGGGTGTGTTTGTTAAAAGTAGCAGTAAGCATTAGTAGTGCGCAGTAGTTATGAGCAGTAGCCGTGAGCAGTAACTGTTCGTTTAAATAAAAACGCATAGTAACATATGTAACTACAATTATAAATGACTAAAATGACGTAAAATGATATATACATATTTAAATAAAACATGATTATATGTGCATCCATAGCGAGTTAACACCCAAACACAGACAAAACTGTCACCCCTCATCGTTCATTTGCCGCAGCTCTTTAAACAAGCACGGGAGAATTAGTCTTCTTAAAAAATAGTCATAGCTCACTGTTTCTTTGCCTAATGACAATTAAAAATCAAAACGCTCACCGCTCATTTACCAAACGACCACTAAAACTTAAAATACTTGTTGCTCACCGCCTCATAAAGCTCCATACTGCTCTGCACCAAATATACACTTCATATAATCATTTTGCGAAAGTTTTTTCGTAAAACTTTTGTAGACATATCATTTTTCATATTTCATAAATCTTAAAATTTGAAATCGTTATGCACATCCCATTCATATAAAAAAAGCTCGTCAGTTTCTCCCAAGGGCATACTGGTCATTAACCCAATGCGATATTTTGGGCACTTCCAAAGTTTAGAGCATATGTTACGCAAAAATAAAAAACAAAGATTGAGGAAGCCGGTAATCAGGTAATGGTTGAGCTGGAAACATGATGCTACTATACTACCTGGTTGCAACTTGCAAGTATATAACTACTGTACTACGTTAAATAGTTTATGTCAGTTGAGACCACGTGTTCGTCATTGCCACGTAGGACCCATCTCCTCGTGTCAGTCAGCTACTCAGCTCCACATAAGCTACATCAAATTGTTGTTTTTACGGAGTAATTTTTATTATTTAGCAATTACAAATCGATCGATGGTATAGTTGTGACCAATATTGCTACCGGTGTTACATCAATTTCTTTTTTCACCACTAACATCAATACTAACTTAGTGTAATAAGACAATCAATTTTACCACCTAAGTATACAATACTTGAACATATTCCTTATACCCACAACATACTCACTCACAACGACAACCTTCTCTACAAGTCGGTTAGTCCATAGACCTACTTGTGGAGAAAGGTTGTTTTAGGGATGACAGCGAGGGTGAAGGGAGTCAATGCTTCTAACCACCGCTTATTACACATAACGTAATGCGGTTGGACAACGCGTGCTCTCTTCCCTTATGCGGCATGTGCTATAACGTAACTCCCAACTACCACGTTCTCAGCCATAATTTTCAATCGTTACAATTTTCTTACATTTTAGTAATAGCACTTGCAAGTCATTAACAACTCGACCAACTAAACTACGTATGATGAGATTTATAAGCCGCACCAACTTTTTTCTCGAAGCCTTGCACATTTTAAAGATATTAATATTAAAATAAAATTTGCCCTTTTCGGCGTGATTTCCATTTATACCCTTTACAACTCAGGGCCCACTTGTCTATTGTAGGACCCACACACTTTATCTTGATCTATATATGTGTTGTTCCGGGTCTCTTCTTTCTACAACCTCATCTGAGATCTTGTTTTCTGCTGTGCTTTTCTCTCTTAACAAAAACATAAAACCTTATTATACAGTATTTTTTAGTTCTTTATCTTAGAACTTTGTTTCCATCTTTTGATTCTTTGATAATATATAAACATGGTTGGTATTATTGTTGCTCGTACTGGCAGGCAGTTGCAACGTTACACCTGTGATAATCAACGTATCGTTGTTGGGTTAGTATATGTTCATGAATCTATTTTGTTTAAGTTCCTATGTGGGTTTAAAACTTAGGATGGTAACAATTTATGGGTTGAGTAAATTATGTATATTTTGAAATTTGGAGAAATATTAATTTTAGCCTATGATATTGTAACGAGTAGTGGCGGAGACAGGAGGGGGCAGGGTGGGCACGTGCCCACTAGCGAAAAAAATTGGAGTGTAAATTTTAGAAAATATTAAAGTTTGCTCCTCGGCCATAACTTTCTGGCTCTGCCCCTAGTAACGAGCTAAAAATTTAGTATAATAAGGCCAAAGGATGTAATGGAAAAAAGTTAATAAATGATTGGTTTTTTGTTATTATATAATCAATGACAATTGTTTTCTAATAATTGTTATGTAAAATGTTGTGCAGATGTATACCTTATAGATTAAAAAGTAGCATCAAGTCATCAATCAAGAACATAGAAGAAGAACTTGAGGTGCTTGTGATTAGTGCTCAAAGAAAAGGCAAAGGAGTGTTGTTTCCTAAGGGTGGTTGGGAATTGGATGAAGAAATTCAAGCTGCGGCTCTTAGAGAAACAATTGAAGAAGCTGGAGTATTAGGAACCGTTGAGGTTTGTTACTTTTTTTTTATATAATTAGGACGTGTTCTGGATTGCTTATTCTATTTAATAAGCAAATAAGCAATCCAGACACCCCTTCCTTTCGAAATAGTCGAAACAAGTCTTTGATGATGAAGAATAGTTTGACTTACATGGTTTTTTGTTTGAATTTGTTATAGGGTGAATTAGGTAAATGGTGCTTCAAGAGCAAAGGCAATGATGCATACTATGAAGGGCACATGTTCCCTTTACTGGTCAAGGAAGAACTTGATCAATGGCCCGAAAAAGCCATTCGCCAAAGACATTGGGTATGTGTCAAAAATCCGAAAAGCGTTAAACTTTAAATCGAATAACGAGTTTTTCGTAAAGATTTATGCTAACTTATCTTTATATTATCTATAGGTAAGTGCATCAAAAGCTAAAGAATCTTGCCAATACAGTTGGATGAGAGAAGCACTTGACTTACTAGTAACTCGACTCGAGTCAACTCCACCAAAGTTGGACGATCTAACTCTTTGATTAAAGGACCCTAACATGTAAATAGGAAGATGGAGTGCTGAAAAAAAAAAATACACTTTTTGATCAAAAGATGGACCTAAGAGAGCACCTTTGGTTCAAAGCTTTTGATTATGATCACAAGAGCACTTGCAATTTCAGGAAACCAATGAAGATCAAAGAAACAAAAAAGGCAAAGTAGGGAAATGCAATCTTGCAATGTAGGATTCCCGAGCTCGTGTGTCTATTTTTCCCTTTTTTCCGTAACCTTGAAGCAACTAGCAAGGTTATGGTTTTGGCACACGAGCTCGGTAAACAAACATCGCATTGAGGGGCCGAATTAACCCTTGCAACGACAAAACATCTAGTCTTTTTCGGGATTATTGTTTCGACACGATTGTTACTCAAGAATGGAACTTATCTATTGTTGAATTTTTTTCATGGATCTCTACAACATGGTTCATCATCAACGGAAGTTAACATTCAAATCCATATGAATTTGTTAGGATGTTCAATTGTTTTCTTGGTCATTTTTAAGTGTATGTAGGTTGTTTTTTTAGTGTTCAATCAAAGCTTTTAAGAATTAAGCTAAACTAAGTAGGACTAGTTGGGTTAGGCATGTATTATATAACTTATCTTATCAATGGATTCACATGGGTATGATAACAATGTCTACATTCATTTGATCCGATTGGCGACAATTTAATATACTTATATGCACTGAAATAATGTGCTTATATGCGTTTACTATCTTAATATGATAAGAGGTCACAAAAATAATGAAGTTTTGTATTTTTGATCTCTCTTTCAATAATGCTCATGGTGTCATTGTCATGAACTTGCGTATATTGTGATGTATCCAGAAGAAATTTAGACGTATTTTAAAATGTGAAGGTAACTCGAAGCTATTACGGATAAATTATTATTTATAATTGGTAACTTTGATTTGCAATATAACCAAATTTCTTTTACTAATATGAATAATCCAGAACTAAGATCATCAACGTTACACAATGGTACGCAAGTTAGCATGGGTTAGTTGGGATATGGTGTTAGCAAATAAAGAGGTTCGTGGCTTAGGGGTCTCGAGTTTTTTTAATATGAATCGAGCTCTCTTGTTCAAATGGATGTGAAGATTCAAAATGCAACAAGACGCTTTATGGGTGAGGATTATTAAGGCTATCCATGTCACTCATGGATATTGTGATCAGCCTCCACGTCATGGTAAATCATCTACATGGATAGCTTGTGTTCATGGTATTCATCAATTAAAACAGAAAGGTATAGATTTAATGTTGAATGTCATTAGAGATGGAGGTAACACTATGTTTTGGTTATGTGGAGATTCCAACGGCCCAGCATCTCATCAAGTCCATCATATAAGCCCAACTGAGGTTCCATTCTAAAACCAATTGGTGATAGAAGGAGTAGCCCACCAAGCTTATATGTTAACTTTGAGATTATAGTTCTACCGATGTGGGATTGGGTTTGTACACCCAACAATCCTCCCCTCAAACCCAAACCACCATGGGCCTCCCCTTCGACTATAGCCACGATCCCACCTTTTTCATACCGCCGACCTTTACCATCGGAACACACCGCCTTTTACCGGCTTCCTTTCGGTACAAGGTTTACCGGGATCCACTAATACCGTCGAACCGGGGTCTAATCGAGGGAACACCATCCACATCATCACTGGGCCCAACCTGGCTCTGATACCACTTGTGAAGATTCCAACGGCCCACAATCTCACCAAGTCCATCATATAAGCCCAACTGAGGTTCCATTCTAAAACCAATTGGTGATAGAAGGAGTAGCCCACCAAGCTTATATGTTAACTTTGAGATTATAGTTCTACCGATGTGGGATTGGGTTTGTACACCCAACAGGTTAGATCATTGGAAGGATGATATATTGTTAAAAGATGAATTCCCTAGCAGATTATTTGATTTGGAATCCAACAAGCAAATTTCAGTGCAAGAGAGGCTGGTAAATGGGTTGTTGAGTTCATTACGAAGGAACCCAATAGGTGGTGCAGAAAGTACTCCGATGGAACATTTGTCTCAATCAATGAATTTAGTTGTTCTGCGGGATGAACCAGACCGTTGGATGTTACGGGACGTTTCTCTGTTGCATCGACGAGAAGATATATACAGGATCAACTTTGTGTTCGTAGAGGGAGTCCTACTTGGTGGCTTCGATTGGTGCCAATTAAAGTTAACGTTTTTNGAAGGAACCCAATAGGTGGTGCAGAAAGTACTCCGATGGAACATTTGTCTCAATCAATGAATTTAGTTGTTCTGCGGGATGAACCAGACCGTTGGATGTTACGGGACGTTTCTCTGTTGCATCGACGAGAAGATATATACAGGATCAACTTTGTGTTCGTAGAGGGAGTCCTACTTGGTGGCTTCGATTGGTGCCAATTAAAGTTAACGTTTTTTTTTTTTTTTTTTTTTTTTTTAGAAGGGCAAGTATATTATATTAAAACTCAAACCACAAAAACAAACTGTTACATAAAAAACGCATGCCCCTTTCTACAAGATATAGATACAAGGGCTGAGACATCCACCACAAACAGTGGGCAATCTCATGAGACATCCACCACAAACAGTGGAGGTAATTAGCTTTGAACAAATTTCCAACTAAACTTAATATGTCTTTGAGAGGTATGGAATTGTTGTCTATTAGCTGTCTGATATGCAATTCTTATGTTGAATCTACGGTACACTTGTTTTTCTCTTGTCATGTGGTTCGGGATATAACGAGGAAGGTATTCACTTGGTGGGGGTTACCGGTTACATTCTTCTCGTCCTATCAAGATTAGTTACTTTGGATGGACTCATTGAAAATAAGGAATGTGGTAAAGGAATAATTGGAAGCTACGTTCTTGATTACTTGGTGGCACATTTGGAATTTTCGCAATGAGCCGATATTTTCCTCTAGCAGTCCTTCGAAGGCGGTGCTTTTTGATAATATCGTTAGTCAAGCTTTTTGTTTGGTGTAATTCTAGACCTAAGAGAAACATTAGTTGAATTGGTTGGCTTCAAAGTCCTTTCTTAGCTATTATGTAATTTTGTTTTTATTCTAGCTCATTGCTAGTTTTTTTCTTAATAAAGTTGCTATTAAAATAATAATAATAATAATAATAATAATAATAATAATAATAATAATAATAATAATAATAATAATAATAATAATAATAAATAAATAAATAAATAAATAAATAAATATAAAATAAAAATGGTTAGCTATCTTCATATCTTAAAAGAGGTCTCAAGTACACACTTTGTTAGGTATACATCAGGAGTTGGGAAAATGTAAAAATGGTCACGAGAATACTCCAGTTGGATTGTGTACAGTTACATTGAACACCCGCTCTCCCCGAATAACCTGAATACATGAAAGATCATTGTAACCGTTTTTATGAACAATTTAGGTTGTCTTTGAAATTATCTTTATCGTTTAGCAACAATTTTCGGCAAACGAGGTATATAACAAACAAGCAAACAATATTTGGATTTTAGAGCTATGGGTACCATGGCGTTAACTCGTGCCAAGCCGGCGTGTCATGGCGTTATTGTGGCACCATGACATCGACAATGCACTACGCCAACTGCTGGTTTATCCCCTGGCTTATGCCAAACATTTTTTTCCTTCTTTTTTGAAAAAGAAAAAATTAAAATCAGTTTTGTTGGTTTAGTGCGGAAGAAAAGGGATGATAGGGAAGGGACGACACGGAAGGTTTTGTTTTTTATTTTTTATTTCTATTTTTATACAGTAATACACTTTTATAGATATTAAAATTTAATAGTTAGCCGTATAAGTTAGATACTTCGCTTATTTAGTTTAAACTTTCATACATTACATAAGATAACTTGTGTAATTAGTTGGTATAAATAATTTGTTTAATTTTCAAAAAAGGTGTTTTGGCTTGAGCTATGAGGGAAGGGTTTTTGGTAGCGTAAGTGAAAAGGATGTTTTGCTTAGTTGGCATGACGTGACATTCAAAAGGGGTCATGGCTTAAGTCATGACACCTGATGCTCTTAAGGGACGGTCAAGAAATGTTGTATCAGACTGCTTGTCTTGTAGTGGGTTCTCCAAGTTTTTGCTGTGATCCAAATTCTACTTGAGCATCCGTTTGACAAAACACTTGTGTTTTGTGTATAATAGAATACAAACCTCAAGTTCACTATGTTTGTATTATTCCTTTTCTTCTGTTATGATTTCATTTAGAAGAAAGCTCTATTAGATGTTTCACACATGAAAAATTGCTAAAAGAAAATTCTTACGTGTTTGAACTGTTAATTACTTCGAATTTAGACGTTACATTTAACAAAGATAAAAAAAACAAAACATTATGTGACTAGACATGGTGGGTGGGATGGGGCCAATAAAATAAATATGAGGTCTTATTACCAACCAATTATGAAGTCGTCGTTTTTGATTGAGAACTGGTCGTCGTCCATGGTATAATAGATAGCAACTATTCATCACGATTTACTTCCACACAAAAACTTGGTGTCGTTCACTCATCTTCTTCCACATGATATACCTGTTTGTACGTTAAAACAGTTGTCCCAGTACTTTTCATATTTGAAACACACAATCATATGGACCACCCGAAATTATATAAATATACTAAAACCCAAAATATGTTACTGTTCCAATAGGTGATTAAAAAGGTTATTAAGGTGTAATTAACCTCCAAAATGTGGTCCATGTTTTACTGGTACAAAATACTTTACTGTATACTACACACTTTTCTTTTACCTATTGGAGGATGTACAAGGAAAGACTATTCATTCTTGCTAATTACATCTTCATCAACTGTTCGAACAGTACAAACTTTTTAGAACCGACTTAGATACCACATGTTCTCTACATAAGACTGTCAATATAAAAAAAAAAAAAAAAAAAAAAAAAGTTCTTGGCAGAAATCCAGAAAATTCCAAATAGCCTCTTTCCATACCTGCAACCACCATTTCATCTTTTAGGAAAGAATCAAACAAGCAAATCCAAAGAATCTTTGTCTCATACACAGGTATGCATTTGCTAAGCTATTTTGGAGTTACTATATATGCATTCAATATTTTACATGGATTTCAAGTTCCTTTTTTACGACAATGTATTCTCATACATGCATACACTAACTGTTTCAAGTGTGGTTTGATGGACAACAAAAAATTCCATTTACTTTTGATCCATATATATTTGTTACTTATGCTATTTCATACAGTATATGCTTTGTAGCCATTAACCATTAACATGCCTAAAAGATTCATAATAATAGATTTAGGAAATGAAAGTAAAAAAAAAAATGTTATAATGATTCAACAAATGATACAAACATANAAAAAAAAAAAAAAAAAAAAAAAAAAAAAAAAAAAAAAAAAAAAAAGTTCTTGGCAGAAATCCAGAAAATTCCAAATAGCCTCTTTCCATACCTGCAACCACCATTTCATCTTTTAGGAAAGAATCAAACAAGCAAATCCAAAGAATCTTTGTCTCATACACAGGTATGCATTTGCTAAGCTATTTTGGAGTTACTATATATGCATTCAATATTTTACATGGATTTCAAGTTCCTTTTTTACGACAATGTATTCTCATACATGCATACACTAACTGTTTCAAGTGTGGTTTGATGGACAACAAAAAATTCCATTTACTTTTGATCCATATATATTTGTTACTTATGCTATTTCATACAGTATATGCTTTGTAGCCATTAACCATTAACATGCCTAAAAGATTCATAATAATAGATTTAGGAAATGAAAGTAAAAAAAAAAATGTTATAATGATTCAACAAATGATACAAACATACCAAATTATTTGGAAGAAAGTGCCAGTCAAAACCATACCTTTCCGCCAACAAATGTATTCAGTGTGGTTTCCTCACATGAAACGCGGCCTATTCTGCAACAACAGCATGGAATATTTACAACAAACCTTACGAATCAGCTTCCTGCACATCAACCATTACCTATAATGCCAAATGCTTCAACATATCATGCAAAAACAATAAACACGCAAAATGATTCAGCAAATAGTGAAAACACACCGCGCTATTTGGACGAAAATACCAGTCAAAACACTACCCTTTCAGTAACGAATATTTTTAATGCGATTGGATCATATCCAACATGTTCTACACTGCAACAACAACCTGCAACATCCACAACAAATGTTATCAATCAATTTCCTCCCAATCAGACATCATCCATTATGCAAAATATTTCACCAGATGAAGCACCAACAATACATGACCAAAATTTTTATCTGCCATATAATAACAGCAGAGGTACTTTCATCTTTTATTTCCATTTTTTTCTAATGGTGATTAAATATACCATTTTTTCACACCTTACTAATGTATTGTGTAGGTGTAGCAGCTCTTTTTGATAGAAACTGTGTTGTTGGAGATGAACAAATGATGTGTGTCAAACAGACAGACTCACCTTACACGTTCAGTTCTACTCAAGAAAGAAGCAGTGTCAAATTTGATCGTAGAAAACGTATACCGACACCAAGATATAGAAACATAAATAAAAATAACAGAGGCCATAAAGGTATTATCTCTTTTTTCCATTGCTAATGTTAAAAACACATAGATAGTCGCTACTTATCTTTTAAATGTCTGTTACAAAATGTCGTGTCTTTTTCTCAGGTATACAAATTAAAGAGCCTGAACCACAACCGAGATACAATAATCAAGGTGTCTATTTTTCTTTTTCTTTTTTTTTTACACTCAGTACTACACTACACTTATTTAGGTTAAAAAAACCCTAGCATTAAATACATTTTAGTTGCATGTTAAGAAAAACCTAGCATTTAATACACACCTTGCATTTATTGACAATAAGAAACACAAAATTCTATTTAGGTCTTCTTTCTCTACAAAAAGAGAGCATACCAGAAAGTTCAGGACCTATTTATTGTGACAGTGCTTCTTCTACAGCTGCAACCAACCTACCATCCACCAGTAATTCATCTCCATTCTATAGTCAACGTAATGGTTCATCTATGGCTGTAACAAATGTGCCATCCACAAGTGATTCATCTCCGGTGTATACTGAAGGTAAGAATGATAAACAAAAAAGAATAATAAATAAAAAAATAAAATAGAATCTTTTACTGTTTATTTTTATTCAATAACATGTTTACCATTCATTTGAAATCTTAAATTGCAGGTGTATCACACTACTATATCGATATTGGAGACTGTCAATATGTATGTCAGTACTGCAAAGCAATGTTTTGGTATGGTGAAAGAGTAAAAACAGGATCTCGATGGCAGCCAATAAGATATAATAAATGCTGTGGAGGCGGCCAAGTGTATCTTCACAAAGAATTAGATCCACCAAGGTTCTTCAAAGAAATATTCAAAGATAAACACTTTTTGGAGAATGTACGCGCATATAATCAAATGTTCAGTATGACATCCTTTGGTGCGGAGATAGATGAGTCAGTGAATGATGGAAGAGGGCCGTACGTGTTTAAGATTTCAGGGCAGATCCACCATTGGATAGGCACAATATGTCCTACCAATATAAAGGAACCTAAGTTTATGCAGCTTTACATTTATGACACAGAGAATGAAGTTGCTAACAGGTTGAAAGCCTTTGGTGGAAAAGAACACACCAACTTAAAACCTGAAATAGTCCAAAATTTGATACAGATTTTGGACGAACACAATGAGTTGGTACAGGTATTTAGAACGGCCAGAGAAAAATGCACTGGAGGCAATGCAACTGAATTCAAAATTCAGCTCTACAATGTTGTTGGAAACCGAGAATACCAGCTTCCTTCTTCCGGAACTCTTGGAGCAATTGTCTTTGAAAGTGGTTCCAACACTCAAACAGATTACGATGTCATCATAGAATATAAAGATAGGCAACCTCAGCGAATTAACAAACTTCATACCTCATACATGTCCTTACAATATCCACTGCTATTTGTGTATGGGCAACCCGGTTATCACACAAAAATGACGTTGAAAGGAGTTAACGCAAAGAAAAAGAGGAACAAACTGTCTATGAATATGTATTATAAATACCAGCTACACGAAAGATCTGACCAATATGGTCTGCTTTTTAAAGCTGGTCGGTTATTCCAACAATACGTCGTTTCGATGTATTGTACTCTTGAACAAGACCGTCTTGATTTTACACGAGCAAATCAAAACAAGCTCAGAAGTGACTGTCTTCGTGGAATATGTGATGCATTGTCCAAAGGTGATCATTTCGGGAATTCTATTGGCAAAAAAATAATTCTGCCTTCAAGTTTCACCGGTGGACCAAGGTACATGTACAGTCATTATCTTGATGCACTCGCCATTTGCAGAGTGTTGGGGAATCCACAGTATTTTATTACATTTACATGTAATGTCAATTGGCCAGAAATCAAACGACATATGAAAAGATACCCTCACATATCACAATCAGATAGGCCTGATGTTGTGTGTCGTGTTTTTGAAGAAAAGTTAAAAGATTTCTTAAACGTGTTGAAAGATGGAACCATCTTCGGCCGGTGTACTGGAGGTATGTCATATTTTTACAACACATTATTATCCAAAATTCTGCTTTTAACATTATTTTATAAAAAACAATATTCACTAACATTGACACTTACTTCTTTGTTTCTTTACAGTTCTTTACACCATTGAATTTCAAAAACGTGGCCTACCACACTGTCACACATTGTTGTGGATAGATGCACGCGACAAAATCAAAGATCCAGAAGAAGTTGATAACTTCATCTCAGCAGAATTACCGGACAAGACGTCTGACCCTGAAACGTATAAAGTGGTTGCTGATCTCATGATGCATGGACCGTGCGGGAATGCTAAACCGAAAGCAGCATGTATGCAAGAAGGAGTATGCACGAAAAAATTTCCAAAAAAGTACACAGAAAATACTTACTTTGACAAAGATGGTCACATACATTATCGGAGGCGAAAAACACAGGCATATGTTCAGAGAGGTGAACTGAAATTAGACAACAACTACGTTGTGCCATACAACCGGTTGCTTTGTCTGATGTTTCATGCACACATCAACGTCGAGTATTGTGGCTGGAGTATGTTAATAAAATACTTATTCAAATATATTTCGAAAGGCACGGACCGGATTGCTGCACGTATTGTCAAGCCGCTTGGAGATCCAGGAACTTCATCATCTGCACCTAAGATACAAATAGATGAAATTCAGAATTTTATTGACGGCCGTTTTCTATGCCCGCACGAATCATGTTGGAGGATACTCGATTTTCCTATCCATTATAGAGAACCAGCTGTCCAAATACTTTCAGTGCATTTAGAAGACATGCAGCAAATCAGTTTTGGTGAAGCAGAACCTCTAGCTCGGGTTGTCACAGATGATGGGAGGAAACTAACTACGCTCACAGAATGGTTTACATATAACAGATTATATACAGATGGGAGGCACCTCACGTATTTAGATTTTCCTTCTGAATACGTTTGGTATGAAGAAGATAAGGCATGGAAGCGTAGAAAAATTAGAACAAAGCATTCAATTGGTAGACTGATATATGTGCATCCAGCAGCTGGGGAACTTTTCTATTTCCGAATGCTGCTTGCGCACCAGAAAGGGTGCAAGTCATTTATAGAAGTGCGCACCGTCAATAACCACACATTCCCTACGTACCGTGCAGCATGTCAGGCAATGGGTCTTCTTCAAGATGACAAAGAATGGGACATAGCATTGGAAGAAGCATCAATGACAGCAACAGCTAGCCAATTACGCATACTGTTCTGCCATATTCTCATGTATTGTGAGGTTTCAGATCCTTTAAACCTATGGCAAAGGCATTGGCGATTGATGTCCGATGACATTCCCAGAAAAGCCTCTGAAACCAGTAATGTAAGAGATCTTTATGTCAATGATCCGGAACTCAAAAACTACATTATGTATGAACTAGAAATCATACTTAGTAGTTGTTCAAGGTCATTGAAGGATTACGGTTTCTCATTGCCTCCAGACGACCTCATCCAACAATTGCATAACGGGCTTTTAATGGAAGAGAGGAATTACAACCGTGAAGAATTAAAAGAAGAATCTGCAAGATCGGTTGCGAAATTGAACGCTGAACAACAAGAAATTTACAACCTTATAGTCAACGCGTGCACCAACCATCACCAAGAACTGGTATTTGTCTATGGACACGGTGGAACAGGAAAAACTTTTTTGTGGAAGACGATTATCAACAAGCTACGCTCAGAAGGTAAAATTGTCCTAGCCGTTGCATCTTCAGGTGTCGCTTCTTTACTACTGCCGTCTGGCCGTACAGCACATTCAAGGTTCAAAATACCTCTTGAATTAACAGACGAATCAATGTGTAGTGTTAAAAAAAAAACATTAATGGCAGATTTACTTATCGAGACAGATTTGATAATATGGGATGAAGCACCAATGAACGACCGTAGATGTTTTGAAACTCTTGACAGAACACTAAGAGATATTCTATCGAATCCTGATAAACCGTTTGGTGGAAAACCAGTAATGTTAGGAGGTGATTTCCGGCAGACCCTACCAGTGAAAAAAAAGGGGACGAAGGCACAGATAATTGAATCATCTATTGCTAAGTCATATTTGTGGCAACACTTTAAAGTCTGCAAGCTTAACGAAAACATGCGACTACTTCAAGCAGATCTTAGCGATGAAGAAAGAAAAAGAGCACACGAGTTCTCTTCATGGTTGCTTAATATAGGTGATGGTAACATTGGAGAACCTGACGAAGACAATTTTCAGGAAGCTTCTTGGATTAAAATTCCACCACAGTATCAAATCCAAGATGACGAAACTAGCATGCAAAAACTCATTGATTTTATTTATGACAAAGACACACTACAACAACCAACAGCACAAGTTTTGCAGCAAAAAGCCATCGTGTGTCCAAAAAATGAAACAGCCGACATCATAAATGAGCAGATACTATCTCAAGTAGAAGGTGAAAGTGTGACATACCTGAGCACAGACGAAGCAATTCCGCTTGGAAAAGATGCTGCCGCAACCGAAATGCTTTATCCTCCAGAATACCTCAACACTTTCAAATTTTCAGGTTTACCACCAGGGATTCTTGAGTTAAAAATTGGAAGCCCGATTATGTTACTGAGAAATGTTAACTTGGTTGGCGGCCTCTGCAACGGTACAAGAATGATAGTCAAAAATCTCATGTCAAAGTTAATTGAAGCAGAGATTATTACGGGCACAAAGATTGGAGAAAAAGTTTACATTCCAAGAATTCCGCTAACCCACAAAGACCCAAACTACCCTTTCATTTTTAAACGCAAGCAATTTCCAGTGAAGCTTTGTTATGCTATGACGATCAACAAAAGTCAAGGGCAGTCTTTAAACAGAATTGGGATTTATCTACCGCAACCAGTTTTCGGACACGGCCAGCTATATGTTGCCTTATCAAGAGCAACATCTCCATATGGTTTAAAAATCCTTTTAAAATCTAATGGTGAACAGCCATTAGATGCAACAAAGAATATAGTTTATAAAGACTTCTTGAGTGGAATTACGTCTTAGCAAAAAGTTACTTGCCCTTTTCTATTTATTTACACATATACATTACCTACCTAAATACCATTATTATTAACTATTTTTGGACACCCTAATACAGCATACATTTCCCACTTTACATATTTACCTGTATTGCATTAGCATTTTTATCTTCTTTGTTAAAATATAGTGAAATAACCTAACAAACTTACGTTTTTTATTTTACCATATGCAGGATGGCAGAGTCTAGCATCACTCCTATGGAACCACAAGCCAAACAGAAAATCTTGGAAGTCAAAGCTAATATCAAAGATCTAAAACCAAAAGACAGGGACAAGGTACTGGAGGCAAAAATTTATAGAGCGTGGATGGCAAGAGAACCACCAGACACAACTGAAAAAGGCTGCCGTGCAATTTTACTAGACAGAGAGGTACAATCATGGTTGCATAACTTTTTCAATACAATACAGTATATTCAAATAAATGTAAACCAATTGTTTAACATAATCAGGGAAACGCAATTCAAGGAAACACCGAGGCTTCTGAAATAAACCACTTTAAAAAAATTCTCATACCTGGAAAAACTTACCGAATATCAGGATTCATGTGTACCCCAACAGACAATTGGCAACAAACGCTCCAGAACAAAACGTCTTTGGGATTCACTAGATTCACTAGATTCGATGATATACCAGATGATGGCTTCCCCAATCACTACTTCAATTTCATTTCTTACAACCGTTTACCATCCAGAATAGTTGATCCTGATGACAAAACTCGCAAAGAGTATCCAGTTCTCACAGGTATCATCAAACATATGGTATTCTTCAGTAAAATATGTACCTGTCAACAAACATACTTAATCAGCCACATACGAATTATTACTCTCACTATTTTTTACTTCTAATATGCTAAATTATACGTTGCTTCAATAGATTATATTGGATGTTATATAAGCTCAGGAGAAGCAGATACAATAGGCGATCCAAACAAAGACCAGATGGTAATGCGAAAAGTGGAAATACAGAATCTCAAGTAAGTATTTTCTCATGCTTTATTACAAATTCAAATAAACCATGGCTGTTTTACACATATTCATGACTCAAAATATCTATTACAAACAGCCGGAACTCAGTTGAGCTAACACTTTGGGACGATCTAGCTGAGACATTCCAAAAAGAGGAGATCGATAAATTGGAAAAACCCGTAATCATAGCAGTCACTTCATGCAGAGTTTCAAAATACTACAACAAACTCCAGCTATCTTCTACGCCAGCCACTTACTATTACATAAATCCAAAAATCCCGCAACTTGAGCAATACCAAGCAGAGTAAGCAAATAATTATACTTTTATACCATCTAACTATTTTACCAATTTTTAGACATGATTCTATATATGTCAAACAGATACAGAGAGCTGCTCAACCTAAATCCACCTTTGGAAATCGTTAGGCATTCATATCAAGACATAGAAAAGGAAAAAATGAGAAACAGGTTTCCGTTGGCGGAATTGTTAACAAAGACTCCAAAAACATACGAGGTAACTCACATTCATTTTAAATTAACACAACCCACCTATAAATTCACTAAAAAAAAAAAAAAAAAAAAAAAAAAAAAAAAAAAAAAAAAAAAAAAAAAAAAAAAAAATTTTT
>LBNU01038375.1:22502-41210 GCA_014162995.1 Artemisia annua | reverse complement strand
AAAGAAAAAAAAAAAAAAAAAAAAAAAAAAAAAAAAAAAAAAAACAAATAAATAACAAAAAAATATTTTTGTTGCTTAAAATTTTCACAGGGTGTTCGATTCACTTGCGAAGGAAACATAACATCCATTCAAACATCAAAAGATTGGTATTATCCATCGTGTACAACTTGCATCCAAAAAGTTCAGGAAAATGATGGTGTTTTTGATTGCCGTGCTCATGGACCATTAGAAAAACCATCCTACAGGTAAATCCCTCTTATGCAATATGTTTACAGAGAAAAAAAACTATGCTACATAATTTCTTCAAATACGCAGATACAACTTCAAAGGAAACCTAACAGAC
This sequence comes from Artemisia annua, assembly GCA_014162995.1. NCBI lineage: Eukaryota > Viridiplantae > Streptophyta > Magnoliopsida > Asterales > Asteraceae > Artemisia > Artemisia annua. Next base: position 40,867 of record LBNU01038375.1, on the reverse strand, counting down.
AATACCGCAACTGCAACAATGACGTTTTTCACACCAAAAGCAGATAAAATCGTTGGCATCGACTGTAACTCATTAATGGCTGAGTTAAACTATCCTGGACCACGAGATATTCCACAGAGATTGCATGCAATCACTGGGAAAAACCACATTTTTCAGTTCAATTTCAATACATCTACAAAACAAGGTACACCGGAATTCATTTTTCATCGAACATTAGATGGGCCACTCAGTACAACAGAAGTGCAACACAAAGCATCAGGTAAAACAGCTATTATCCTAATTGCATGTTACCCATACTACCATATTATTTATAACAACTAAAATGTAACCCCTTTTTTTTTAATTCCAGGTTCCGCAACACCACAGCAATCATCTATGGCTCTTACAACAAACATACCTGACGAAGACGAACTGCTTGCAATCATGAACTACACTCCCCTCGCAACACAGAATGTGAAAACAGAACTGCCAGCAAACACTGAAACACAAACAGAAACAACACACGGTAAGAACCTTTATCACTTTAAAAAAATATGATAACAGATACTAATTGGACTCAATTATGTTTCAGGTATACCAGGGCAACACATTATTGAAACAAAAACTGACTTGCGAAGCACTGACGAACATGACCCAGGCAAGAAAATTTACTTTTAAAAACATCATTCATACCACACTGCATTCATCTTTATATCTAACTTTCCTTATTAACTAACTCCAGGTAAAATTACACAAGAAACACCCTCATCCCATACCCAAACCAGATCTAAACAAGGAAAACAGCAAAAGCCACAAAGCCCAGGTGAAAAAAATTTAATCTCATCTTCAGATTTTCAGGTTGTCACAAATTTTCAGTCAATAAAAACTTCTTTATTCACAACAGGTCAAACACCACCACAAATAGAACCTGATTTCTCTAACCAACCACTCAAGGCACAGGAACAAGAGAGTAGCAGATCCGCAAGTGCTAAACGAATCTTATTTGAAGAAAAAGCAAAAGACGCAAAGAAGACTAAAAAAGAATGAGTTCCTGTGTCGAACCTAAAAAATTCCATCTGTGGGATATCCTTTTGTCAATCTTATGCTTATGAGCATAAAGAAAAACAAATACTAATGTAAATATCTATGTAAAATAAAATGCCAGCGGCATGAAAGCAAACCTACTAGGTATCTACCATGTTGCCACCTACTTTGTAACATGCTTACGCTATACTAAAGCGTAACGCAAATGTATGAAAAAAAAATATTTCTTAAAAACATCATGGCTAAAATATAAACAAGGTACTTTTTATTCATTCAACTAACACAATACAAGAACCAACACAAGTACCAAATGGTAACACACAGATGTTACCATACATCATATTTAACAACTGACAACAACAACAACAAACATTAAACTAAAGAAGGTCCACCGACTACTAGACACAACAACCAATACAGTCAACAGTCGTTATCAATCATGTGTTTCCATCACCATGACATGACGACGCTTCTGACCTCGAGCTTGGCGCAACACATCCAACAAACGAACCACTGCCTGCAGAATTTCCCCATTAGTTGCTTGCGCTTCAATCAAACATTCCAAACCATCCATAGCTGGGACATCAAAATCACTAAAGGTTTGCCCCTCATCCATAAGGTCTCCAAATTTTGCAATTTTCTGACGTAATCCATTAGACCATTCTGAAACTTTCCTAATAAAACCTTCATTCTGAGTGTCCTCTTGGACAAACAAAAACTTAAAACAATCCTTAAGGTCATCAGAACCACATGCATCTTTTAGTTCATCAAAATTTGGAGTTGACACCATTTTTTAAAAACCTTTTGTAAACACTAGCTGTTGAATACAAGTAAGACTCATATATAAATGAATACTACTTATATAGACAACATATGTAACTAGAAACAGTTTACTCAACCAAACCATAACAGTAACAATGTTAACTACATTCCTTATATACACTATACCTACCAAACACGAATAATCCTTCCTAGCCACAAAATATAGTCCTAAACTCAATGACAACACCCTACTAATTTAAAGTCACTTTAAAAAAAAAAAACAAAGACTAGCAGACATATGGTTTCTGCCAAACACTATTCCAAAGAATCTATTCCACCCAAAATTCAAAATCTATAGATACATATCATAATGGATCAGATTGCAAACACTCTCATCAAAATTACTTTTAACCCTTGCAACTACAAAGAAACAAAAAACAAAAAAAAACAATTACAAAGATTAACACAATTAAAATTAACCAACTTTTATAACCAAAAGAAACTGGCAATACATTTTTACTACACAAACCACCAGCTACATTTTTACAACACAACACTACAACGATTAAGACCACAACTGCATACATAATAACACATTCCTAACTAGAGTGCCAATTCTAGGTAATTGACACATATTCATAACATTTTTAAAAACCAACTTAAGATAGACCCATACTATATCTAAAAACATTAGACACCCAAAAGAGACTGAGATTAACAACCTTATGCCACAATCCTCATCTTCTTCATGACCCTCGATTTCTCCGCCGCACGAAGAGTAGCAACATGGCTCATCTGACTCAACCTAGCTATCTCACCCAAATCATCTTCCACCGCAGCTTTCAACACAGCTAAAGGCTCATCTACAACATGATCAAACCCATAGTTTTCCAGCTCAGCGATTATCCCACGTCTAAAACTGACCCTACCTTCAACTTCTTCAATCCTTTCATTATATTCCCTTTCATCACATTCATATGCTTTCTTCTCCCTAGAAAATATTTCCTCAAGAACTTTGTAAATCTTCCTNAAAAAAAAACCAAAAAAAAAAAAAAAAAAAAAAAAAAAAAAAAAAAAAAAAAAAAAAAAAAAAACCCCAACCCAGCTCAAAGTAATAAAAATTTACATATTTCAAATTTGTTCTTTTTCTTTTGCTTTTACATGCAAAAGCAACGATGGAAAACCAACTTAAACGAAAAAAAAAAGTCTCGGAAAAAAAAAAAGTCTCGGAAATTTTTAACCGGTTTTGGCTACCCACAATACTAGACCAAACACTTTGGACACAAATATAATGTCTCAAAAATAAAATAAAAACTTTCGCTACTACAACTATCCCTAACAACAATTTTACAAAAATAACCCGCAGCAACGCGCGGGCTTTCCCGCTCGTTCTAACTTTAACTCACTTTCACTTTATACAAACCACGTAGGGTTTTTATATCTTCAGCTGTATCTTTTCTGTTTTTAATTGTAATGAAAATTTTAAAATTCATCCTTACGTTTTCTATCAGTTTACATGTGGCAATTAACAATAACGGTCCGGAAAGACAAAATGTTATACCGGTTGCTGGCTGGAGATTGGTTCTCCAAGCAAAGCTTATCGTTGGCTTTGGCCTTCTGAGCTTGCAATGGTCGTATTTGCTTTAGCTATTGGGCTAAAACTCTTATACGCTATCAGAAGCATTTAATGTAAAGTGCTTTTAACCAATCAAAAGAAAGACATGTCGTTTTATCCTACAGACAGGGACGGAACTTGAACACTATTGGTGAGGGGGCCAACTTGAAAAGTATTTATTTTAGGGAGGCCGATATAAATTACGTTTAAACTTTTGTATTAAAAATGGCTAAAACCATATATAAAAAGGTACAAAATGTACATAGGGTCAAAAATTTTTAGGGGGCCGCAGCCCCCTTCGGTCCCTTCTAAGTTTCGTCCATGCCTACAGATATCAACATCGGCTCTAGCCTATAAAAGAGAAGGTTTTCAAATATTAAATACTACGTCTTTCATTAATCACTTGCTCTGTGGTTATTGTTTGTGTAAGCGGAAAATTTATCATAAATTGCCATTCGATTAGGAGATTAGCTTAGTGTGAAGTAAATGGTGAATTGAAATACAGAATTGAGAGAATGATAAACTGATTCATTGAATGACATATGAGTTTGTTACAACTATATAAAGAGGAAATAAACAAACATTTAAAATATTTACAATTTAGTCCCTATACTATCATATGTACAAATTTAAACCTTGGTCTTATCTTTATACTCCCCCTCAAGTTGTGAGTTATCTGAGGAAGAAACTCCCAACTTGTGTAAAAGATTGTGATGCTGTTCCACAGAAAGAATTTTGGTGAAGACATCAGCCAGCTGCTTTGATGTATGTACATACTCAGGCTTAATAGTACCCTCTTTAACTTGGTCTCTCACATAATGGCAATCTACCTCTATGTGTTTGGTTCTAGCATGGAAGACTGGGTTAGCTGCTATGTGAATAGCAGCCTGATTGTCACAATGTAAAGTAACAGGATGTAAGTCTTTGAGTCCAAGATCCTTTAACAAACTAAGCAACCAAGTAACTTCACAACAAGTGATTGCCATGGATCTGTACTCTGCTTCAGCAGAACTTCTAGATACTACACCCTGCTTTTTAGACTTCCATGATATAGGAGAATCACCCAAAAGTATGCAATAACCAGTTGTTGACCTCCTTGTCATTGGACAACTAGCCCAATCAGAATCACAATAAGCAGTCAACTGAACTTTTGAGTGATGTGCAAGAAGAATACCTTGACCAGGAGAATTTAGAAGATACCTCAATAGATGTTTCACAGCCTGCATTTGAATTGAAGTAGGATTCTGCATGAATTGACTTAGCAACTGGACAGAATAGCATATATCTGGTCTTGTGATAGTCAAGTATACCAACTTCCCAATGTATCTTCTGTATATCTCTGGATCTTGCAAAGGTGTTCCCATGTCTGATTGTAACTTAAGATTTGGATCCATGGGAAGTTTATAAGGTTTGCTTGCCATAACACCAGCTTCTTGTAACAACTCTAAAGTATACTTCTTTTGTGAAACAAACAACCCATAATCAGACTTAGTCACTTCCAATCCCAAGAAATAATGAAGATCACCTAAGTCTTTCATGTGAAATGTAGTACTAAGCTGATTTTTAAACACATTAATTTTCAAGGTGTCATTTCCAGTGATCATCAAATCATCAACATAAACAAGAACAGCTATGAAAGACTCACCTTCTTTCTTGGTGAACAATGAGTAATCAGCTTTGGATTGCTGAAATCCAAAAGACAATAGAGCAGAAGATAGTTAGAGAACCACTGTCTTGGTGCCTGTTTAAGGCCATATAATGACTTCTTCAATCTGCAGACTTTAGAAGAATCTGGCTTTACATTCTGCACCTTCTCCCCCTTACCAACATACCCCATAGGCATCTGCATATAAACTTCTTCAAGAAGATCTCCATGCAAAAATGCATTGGAGACATCCATTTGAACAATATCCCATCCCTGCCTAGCTGCAACTGCTAGCAGAGATCTCACAGTAACCATTTTAGCTACTGGAGTAAAAGTATCATCATAATCTACACCTTTTCTCTGCCTATTACCTTGAATGACCAACCTTGCTTTCTTTCTTTCAACTGTACCATCAGCTTTGTGTTTAGTTTTGAACAACCAATGACATCCAATTGCTCTTTTGTTTGGTGGCAAATCAGTAACCTCCCAAGTATCATTCTCCTCTAAGGCATGCACTTCATTGTCCATTGCCTCACACCATTCAGGTTGAACAATAGCTTCTTTGAAATTCTTAGGATCATTATTAGTTTCTAGAGCACTTAGAAGACATTGGAAGTTAGAAGGCAACACTGGAGCAGTGACCTGATTAGCCATAGGTTTAATGGTAGGAACAACAAAATCTTTAGTCCAACCAGGAGGTTTAGTATGTCTAGAAGATTTTCTGAGAGGAACACTTGTAGTAGGCTCAGAAACATTCACACTTTCAGTTGGTGATTCAACAGGTATAGATGATTCAACAGATGTAGAAGGAAAAACAATAGGATCATCATAAACTGTAGTTGATTTAGGCATAGAGACAGGCATAGGTTGATGAAACTGAGAAGTGCTTGATTCAGCAAATGGAAATATATGTTCATGAAATTGTACATCCCTACTTACAAAACAACTGTGAGTAAGAAGATTGTACAATTTATATCCTTTTTGATGTGCAGGATACCCCAAGAAAACACATGGCACACCTTTTGGAGCAAACTTGTCAGGAATTCTAGAAGGATTAGTAGCCACAGCAAAACAACCAAATACTTTCAGATTTGAGTAATCAGGAACTTTGTCAAGAAGAAGTTCATATGGTGTTTTGTTTTTCAGAATGGGTGAGGGAAATCTATTGATAAGATAAGTAGCTGTAGTTACACAGTCACCCCAAAATCTCAATGGTAAACTAGCTTGAAATCTTAGAGCTCTTGCTACTTCTAATATGTGTCTATGTTTTCTCTCAACTCTCCCATTTTTGTTGAGGCCTATCTACACATGTTGTTTGATGTTCTATACCCTGACTGGCCAAATATACTGCACATGGACCTTTGACAAATTCCAATGCATTGTCAGATCTTATACACTTCACCTTTGCACTAAACTGTAATTCTACAAACTTCATAAAGGTTTTCAAAATTTCAAAGGCATCAGATTTGTTAATCATTAGATAAGTCCATGTTGCTCTACTATAGTCATCCACTATAGTTAGGAAATACCTATATTTGCCATTAGTAGCCACCTTATATGGACCCCAAGTATCCATATGAATTAAGTGAAAAGCTGTGGTACTATGAGAATCACTCAAAGGAAAGGGCAGTTTAGTCAATTTAGCCATAGGACAAGTGAGACAAGTAGAACCAGTATCATTAACACTAGGAACATCAGTACACTGAATTTGTTTCATTTTTGATACAGGTAGATGTCCTAATCTATGATGCCATAAACTGAACAAATTTGGACACACAGCTTTATTGTATATACCAGCTGAACATGAAAACAAACCACTAGACATATGAGTATTCACCATGTCTCTAATCCTCCCATCAACATAATCCATAGGAACATTGAGAAGGTGATACAGGCCTGCAATCTTCTTATCCAGACCCAGCACTTTCCTTGTTGTCAAGTCCTGAAGAACACAGAATTTGGGAAAGAAAATTGCCACACAATTACTATCTCTTGTCAGCTTAGGAATAGACAACAAACTGAACTTAAAGGATGGTACACACAGAACATCCTTTAGAACAATCACATTGTTCAACTTAACTTGTCCTATCTGTGTAATATCAGAAGAATGCCCATTTGGAAGAGTAATTTTAGGCAAAAAATTAATCAATTTGGCATTTAACATATCCTTAGAATGAGGGGTCATGTGGTCAGTTGCACCTGTATCTAGAATCCAATAATACAAGAGACTATTATTAGTTGCTGCACTAAGACAAAGCATACCTGCTACAAACTCAAGCTCATCATTAGTGCAGTCATTTCCAGAAGTACCACTGTTCTTGACATCATTCAACACACTTCTCATTAAACTCTCAAACTGCTCAGGAGTAAAAGTAAAACTTGTAGCACCACTAGTTACACTTGCTGCAGTTCTCTTGAAATTACCAGGATTGACACCACTTTTTGGCTTAAACTGAGCACTTTTGTTCTCTGGTTGCTTATACTTATGATGCCACACAGGATATCCTACTTTTTCCCAACATCTCTCAGGGGGATGCCACTTAAAACCACAAATACCACACTTTCCTTTGTTCTCTTGTTTACCATATAAAGCAGTAGTTTCAACAAGAGGAACATGTCCATGATTAAACACATCCTTCTGAGACTCTTCTTGTTGTATAACAGCACAAGCATTTTCAACACTAGGAAGTGGATTAATAAGCAACAACTGACTCCTCTGTGCACTATAACACTCATCAAGTCCATTTAGAAACTGAAACAACCTCTGTTCTTCCTTTTGTTTCTCCACAGCAATCAGAAAACCAGACATCTCAGGTGTTACAGTCATTAACCTAGGTAGTACAGTCATTGAATCCAATTCTTCCCAAACACATTTCAACTTAGTATAATACTCACTAACAGAATCTCCATGTTGTTGAATCTCAAAACACTCCTTACTTAATTTGTATTTTCTTGAACCATTACTCAAAGAAAACCTAGTTTCCAATTGTATCCATATTTCACATGCAGAATCAATGAACATAATGGATTTAGCAATGGATTCAGAAACAGAACTCATAATCCAACTAATAACCAAATTGTTACAGGTTTCCCACAATTCAATATTAGCAGCATTTTGAGCAGCAGTAGTAGGAGGGACAGGTATCACAGAAGGCCTAAGAACAGTACCTCTTACAAATCCAAGCTTTCTTTTGGTTGACAATCCAATTTCAACAGCCCTACGCCAAGATCTATAGTTTTGAGCACCAATTAACTTCTCCTGAATAGGTAGTGATCCTGGACCATCGGACGGATGAATATAGAGAGGATTACTTGGATCCATTACAATAAGCAGCGGAAATTATGAATAACAATTTTTCCCCAAATTTTGACCTAATTTCAGATAACAATGAAGATCTCAATTAAAACACAAATTGATGATCTGTAGTAATGAATTATACAATCAATTGATTAAAACACAATCAAATGATGAAATCCCACACAATTTGAACAATGAATCAACAGAAACGATGAATTAACGATGATTGAACGGTGGTAACGACGGTGATATGACGGTTTTGTGGGGAAATTAAGTATTCAGAGTCACCATACTCTCTGATACCATGTGAAGTAAATGGTGAATTGAAATACAGAATTGAGAGAATGATAAACTGATTCATTGAATGACATATGAGTTTGTTACAACTATATAAAGAGGAAATAAACAAACATTTAAAATATTTACAGTCTAGTCCCTATACTATCATATGTACAAATTTAAACCTTGGTCTTATCTTTATACTTAGCTATATTTCGCTCAAATCATTGTAATTTTCTGATTCATTGAAATAAGTGTCATACATTGAAAATTATAACATTGTGCTGTTTGCATTTTACGAAAAACTCTAAATATGAAACTTGTAGCTTAAACTCTTATTTTAACCAAAATTACAATTAACGGAAAGCAACACTTAACCATTTATTATATTTAATAAATATGCATGCTTGTTTTTCAAAATCTAGTTTTGAACAATATGAATTAGTGACGAGGCGAGAGAAATGATTAAAAAACATTTAGAAAACCATTTGATTGACTAAAAAATTGTGATTTTCTAGTGATAAGGTCGGCAAGAGTACTCGTGCGGCATGATGACAGGTACCTTGAAATAAAAAAATTCGGTTAATCATGTATTGTAATTTATTTTGTTGTTTTTGATAATAATTTTACGGAAAATTTATAGATATACACAATTTAATATGACGTATTTCCACTCTTTAGATAATGATAATGTTTTTCATTACAATTGCGATAATAAATATTTTAGTGAGCAATGTTTTTTCGTTGTCAAAGATATCTATTTGATTTATATAAAGCTAAGTTTCATAAATACGGGTGTTAAAAAAATGTGAAACCAACAAACCGAGCCGACCCGCTCAACCCGAAACCGCGAAAATGATAACTAAGAAATCGAATCTGAAAAAACCAGAAATCGGATAAACCATCTTATCGCGGTATAATTTCGGTTTTTATTTTAAATACCAACGGTTACTTAAATCGAACCATGTTTTATATACATGTAGTTTTAAACAAATTAAGACATGATTAGAAGTATGTACAATAGAATAAAATATAGAGAAAAATATTTTGTGATTTTAGCTTTATTATTTGTATTTCTCAAATTGTTATTTTCGTGTTTGAATACTACGTAGTTTGTATAATATGATTTATTATTTATATAAGTAATGTTTTAAATCATGCATTACTTAAAATTAAGTTTAGGTGTATAGTGAATATTTTTGCTATAAGCTTTATAATATATAAGGTTTAATTAAGTTTTGTGCATTTAGTGGGGGAGATAATTGTCTTCCTCTTTTTATATGTAGTATAGATGAAGTAGTCGTTCATATTTTGGTTGTTATTGATTATTTATACAAATCTGAATAGGTAAAAAAATCATAAATAATCAGATGAATGTGGAAAATTATATTATTATTATAGGTATATAATCAAGGTTATAAATAGCGCGAGGTGTAGCGTGATGACATGATCAAGGCAAAGTTTTTGCGTTTATAAGGCGTGGCATAAGGCAACACAAAATATGAAAATATTTATATATTCATATCATATTTCATATATATCGAGTTTACAAAAAGACATAATATAAGACGGCAAAAGACTTGGCGTGACGGCATGACCAAGCCTCACACTTTTACGAGACCTTTACGTGACCTTTGCGCGCTTTTAGAACCATATATATAATTGACAAAATTTTTGATTAAGTAGCATCAAGAACGAAATGACTTCTTTGTTGTCTCTTGTGCCTCACTCATTATTTTATTTTTGCGTGGCAATATTTCCAGTCATATTGACAAATACAATGTCTAGAGATAATCATTATGTCATTAGTAATACCAAATACCCGAGCGTATCTTAAAAAAAAATGTAAATTGGCTAGAACATCCTGATTCCGGATGCTTTTTGGCACCAGCCATTGTCCACCTCATAAGGAATAGCTTCGGCAACTTCCTGACACAGTGAGGCACCAACTGAAGTGTGTAAGAGCTGAGACTCGAACCCTTGACCTTTTATCAATAAAATCTCTCTAGTGTGCTCATAGATTTTTCGGAGGTGAGTACCAACTGAGCCAAAGCCCTCTAATACCAAGTGTATCTTATCAATCAGAAGTTGTGTGCTTAAACCTCGTTACAAACATGAAATATGTGTATAACGCTATTACTATATATATTAAATGTCAACTAAAACGTCGTCGCTCTATGAACAGTAATCATGTTGGATTTTTTTTTCGCAGCCCATAACGTGATCCAATATTAGGTGAAGCCCATTTGTTTCTTTGATATAGCGTAGGTTATCCAGAAATTTCGATAACTTTCTAACACACACGAACTCCAGAACCCTCTTCTCCATTAAATCTGTGACTAATTAATCTCGATAGTTCCCACCGACTTCGCCTTCGTCTCCACGAGATTGATCACCAATAGTTGCAGTTTCAGTAACAGGGAATTACAAGTTCGAGGTACGATTCTGTCGAAATTTTTTTTGGTATTACATGATATAAAAATCTATTGCCAAAGTCTCCAGAAACATGCGTCATTTTTAACCTTGGGTTGTGGTTGATAGAATAAGTGAATTTTGTGCCTGCTATGTGTTTGATGAAATTCTTGAGAGAATTTAGTTTGGTGTAAGATTTTTGTTGTTTATATGAGCAATTATTTCCATGTAAACCGAAAATAGTGTTCTTTTTTTATGAAGATTATTGCTATGGAGTCCTTATTTAATGTATTATAGTTATAGTTGTTGAATTTGTTAATTGTTTCGGATGCAAATGTAAAGGTGTTTGATAGTTTATTCATTTAATACTCGCTGTCATGTGGCAATGGTGTGTTATCTGGAGTGTATTAGATTTGTGTAAAATGTGTGTCTTTGTTGAATGTGTTAGATTTGTGTAGTTATGTGGTGATTAATGCGGGGAAATGATATTTTGCGTTTGTAGGTGGATTGTTCTTTTTTGTTGAGGTCGGTTAAGATGTACGATATTCGTGTGCTATATGAGCTTGAGGAGTATAATGGATCTCGGGTGAGTTTTTCTAATTATAGTTCTCTAGCGATATATAACTCTTAGATTAAGTTTTTCCACATTGAGGATCTAACGTTTTAGGTATGAAGATACCTTTTTTCAGGATTTATGCATTCTTTAATTGTAAGTATTCATGTTAGTCAAACCATTTGACTTTTTCAGATGTCCATCTTTTAGAGGAGATAAGGCAATGCAGCTTTTGGAAAGTTGTTTGAAGTTTAAGGAATCCGAGCTTTTCAGATGCAACTTCAGTGACAATCGCTGCTTTGGTTTTGGTATTCAGGATCCCATCGACCTTGGCATCAAGTAAGTTCCTGTTACGCTTTCTTTACAATGAGTTCAATAGTAGTATTAGTTTTAGTTATATGTTGATTTACATTGTAAAGTTTCTGATCATCTTTGGGTTAGATATAAAGGTAAGTGTAAGCTTTAACAACTTACGAGAAAATGTCAGGTAGCAGTTTTTCGAACAAGGGTATAATTTTGTTCTGCTCCTTATTATATAGGGCACCTTTTATGTGCGGTAGAGAACCAAACTTTACAAGAAAGCTATCGATATAAAAATTATAAGGAGCAGAAAAGCTTTTATGTGTGGTAGAGAACCAAACTTTGAAAACAGTAGCTATTTGTTTTGCAGAGGTCTTCGCTTTGTATTTAATAGTCGTGCCACAAGAAAAAATAGCACATTAAACATAATTTATGTTATTGCAGGGACACTGGAGCCCGAGCATCTAATTACTACATGAAATGCATTGGCAACAAAGGTTAGTTGGTACATATCCTGATGTAGCAAACAAATATATATAATATACCTCCATGATAGTCGCTTCTAACAATCACATTGGTAAAAAACCCATTTTGCTAATATAAGATAGTACTTAATATCAATTGTTATTATATAGACGTTGTTCAATTCTTGGAACCGCTGTAACCTGTTGGTAGTTACACAGTTTTTTTCTTCAATTTGTTATTGTAGGATACTCATAAACAAAAAGTCGTATGGATCTTGTGGTTAAATGGATCGAATAGTGCAAGAGAGTTAGAGAGAGAAAGAGTAGAAGTTGGGAATCTTTTAGAGAGAGAAACACAAGAACTAATATTAACTATGTAAAAAGGTCCAACCCTTCCCATGTGTGGGAAGGGCTATTTATACTTACAAATGGATGAATGCCTCTACTAGGCTGTGGAGCGAGCTGACAGAGGGTAAAAGACCCGACTCGACACCACCAATACTAACTAAAGCTAAACTACGTTCTTACTAAAATAATAAATACTACGAGCTACACGATGCTTAACAATACTTAGGGTGACCGAATCTTCAATAAGAAAAACGTATTCCTAACAATCTCCCCCTAAGGGAGGTCACCCCCTGGACATTAAACATTGAGGTCTAGCATCTAAATCTTTGTCGATATCTTTGTAGCTCGCAGTTGTTGATTCTTCAGTGTAAAGAACTTTGTGCTTTCAGCAGCGGACTCGAGATGACTTGTTTGATGTGTAGGATGATCTTTGGCATTGCATCGAGTTCATCATCCAAATGAATATCTTCAAGTCACCTTTGAGTAGAAATGTATCTATGTGATTTTGTGACCATATTTGTGTCGGCATGCTCACACTTTTCTGGATCATGATCTTTAGCATCAGAGTTGTGGAAGCATAGTTGAAGCCCATTCCATGATCATGATTTTTTGAATTTGATGTTGAAGTGTGAGCATGAGGTGATGATTCGACATCTTTTCTGCAATCAGCAACAACCGCCAAATATTCCTGCATAAGACAGTTAGCAATAAAACGTCCGGTACTTACAGGTTCGGAATTAGAGATCATCAACAGCATAGTGTGAAGACTCCTTCTAATCCTTACCAAGGCCGTTCCCAAACCGGATACCCCCGAGAGGGCTTACAAGATCTACCTGAGTAGATCGACGATTGGGTGAATCGCTGGAGATCACCCCACGACTATAGACCGTTTTGAAACCGACACGATCACTAAGCGTAATCCACAAGGAATTACCAAAGCGACCTGCTTTCAGGGCTGTTTGATGTTAACCCTGGCACGAATTTCCACTCAATCACTGGGAATTACATACGTAAATTCCCTCATAAGTGTTCTTGGCAGATTGCTAATATCTGCGTAGGACTCAAAATATTACAGCCGGTGTCCTTAATGTTGAACAACCAGTGTAGAAGTATCAAGTGTTCCTATGAGATCTTTTGATGCATCTCGTGGCTCTAGACTCGATATGTGCAGTATTTGGTCGTCGGAGACTGGAGCGGTGTCTCCTGTTTCAATATCAACATAGCTCGTAATGAGCGGTCGATAGATTATGCAGGGTTCCCCGTGAGAATGAAACAAGCTCTTTTGAGAGAACTTGAGTGGTTAGAAGGTTTAGTGCAGTGCGTCACTGGGTCCATGACGTCTTGTCTTCAATACCGATGTTACCTTAGTAACAATCAGTAACATATGAATTGAACCCGGTTTCTGCCCTAAGGTTGAATAATGGGAGGGCTATTTCTTTTCACCCTTTCTCATTTCATTTCTTTTTAATTCTTCAACCCCTTCTTTCTCCTTTCTCATTTATCTCCTTTTTTCATAATCATACCTAAGGACTTTCTAATGCTATCTATTCGGTATTGCCCTTGGGTAGATCCCTCCGGTTCTGGCGGATCATAGGACGGTTTTCCTAACCTAAGCCACCTTATAACTTCATGACTATCCTATGTTGCCATCAACCAAATCATTGAAAATTCTCTCAAAGCGTTTATGATTAAGAGACACATTTTTGCTAACACTTTAAGGGGTTTTTTGGATTTTCAAATGCTCCCCCTTAACATGTGCTCATAGGTTTTTGATAGAAATTTGCACATGTCGGGGTGAGTTGCACTTTTGAATTGATCCACTCTTAATAGACATATACCCTAGGGACACGTTTACGTTGCTTAGTTAAAGGGATCCATTATCAGTTTTTAGGTGATAACTAGCCCTAATAACTATCTTGAATTTGTTAACATTCCTTAAAAAGGAAGTTAGACCCGTCAAAGTATACATCTAAGAAGAGCTTCTCGAAACGGTACTTTCTACTTAGATAAATCCTTTTGAATTCTAACGTTTGTGTTTCGTCAATTCATGAGTCAATTCTGAGCCACGCTCAAATGAGATGCCAAATCTTTTTATTCACCACAAACTATTTTGCTCCCCCTCAATATGTGCATTGGTTCAATTTAAAATTAAAAAAAAATTAGCACATACGGGAGAGCGTACATTTTAGTCCAAAAGCATCACATTTTATAGCAGATTTCATATTTAAATCACATTCTCTCCCCCGATCACAAAATTTCAAATCATTTGAGATTTTGTGATCCCAATTGATTTAAATGAGTTTAGAAATATGGGAGACGATGTGGTCAGATTTTAACATGTACTGATTTTTGAGACACTTTTTCACTGCTGCTGGTGCACAAAGTTTAGAAAGGTGCAGAAATTTTGAGCAAATACGCTCCCCCTCAATTAATGACCCGTTTTCTATTTAAAGAGCTGTAGTCATTAAGTTGAGCGGCAAGGTATTTGTGAAAATTTAAGTCCATTAGCCACCTTGTAAACCACAAAAACTCTCTTGAAGAATCAAAGACGAGAGAGATTTTGGGATGAAAGAAGACTTCTCTTCTTTTACTAGAAATGATGCACTGAAACGTACATTATTTCGAAGAAACAAGGATATAAAGTAATCCATGCCCGAGTGAACATCACCCGGTGGGAGGAACAACCGTCTTTTTGGCGACTAGTTTTCCCATAGTAAAGAACGGGTTGTTATCTGAAGTAATAACAAGCCGAGAGGACATGTTTTAACCGGTTAATATAACTTCTGCTCGAGCTTCATTTAAAGTTCCGTGCCATTAGGAGTCGAGTACAAAAGCCCTAGACCTTGTCGAGTTGTGGTTTTGGTCGAGAAAACCATAGATAGCCTCGTTAGGACTCCCACGACCTAGGTAAGCCTAACCTTTGATCCTATTAGCTTCAGTACTGACCTAGGATAGTTAGGATATGCCTTAGACCCCATAGGAACCTAAGCTAGAGCCTTGAACCTTTTCATTTAGAACTTTACATTTTAAAACCCTAATCTTGCATAATTATGTGTTTATGTGCTAAATTGCTTTATTATATGCTATAATCTGATTTAAGTGACTTAGTTAAGTATATATTAGTTAAACCTAAGCTAGGAAACTTAGTTGTTTCATAAAAATATAGTTTACATGAATTTAGGACTAGTTTTGCAATAGTTTTCATGTATAGGGGTATATACTGTAAATTTCTAAAAATATGAAGACTAGGGACTGTTTTTGAAATTTCTTAGAAGTTATAAGTATAAGGACCCTTTTTGCAAAGTTTTGAAACCTTAGGATAGAAATTAAAATAAGTTATAAACTAAAAAGGGCTAGTTTTGCAAATATTATAAAGTTAAGGGTAAAAAGGGTAAATATTGAAAGTTAGTATAATTTAAGGACCATTTCTGTCATTTCTCTAAAATAAATAAGTATAGGGACTAATTGTGTAGAAGATAGGAAGTTATATGCTTAAATGTTATAAGTTTATAAGTTTAGGGTAGAAAGTGTAAATATGCAAACTTGAAGGGTATAAATGGACTATTTTCATATAAGTATAAAAACCTATTTTAAGTTAGAAGTATAACACAATACTAGCGAGCTTCATGCGAGGAGTATTATGTGGATATTTCGTTTTGACGAGTTTGCTGGGTTTACGATTTAAAGTGCCCTGGCTCCTCAAACGATTATTGCATATACTTGTGAGTTATGATGGCCCGAACGGTATTATGTTGATAACATAATACAATAGTAGGGAGCTTCATGTGAGGAGTCATATACTTCTGGATTACGATGGCCCGAACGGTGTTATGTTATATGTAAAAATCTTAAGAATGATTAGTTAAGAAAACCTAGACTAAGACTTGACATACACACACACCTACACTACCCCCAGGATACGTGAGTAAGCTGTCTAAACCCTACCCTACTTACCTTAGGCCCAGGTGAGTTCATAGCCTCACACTCTTTTTCCGTGAGTTTCATAGCCTCACACCTTTTAAACGCTTTCTAAATGATTTACAAACCCTGTGAGGGGGATACATGTTGTTGAAATTTTATACTCATCTCCCAACATATATATTAGAGGATCTTGACAGCTCACATATGCCACTAGGCATGCAACAATTACGTGGAAACCCCAAAATTTGCCAGCATGTCACATTTTAATTACGTGTCACACCAAAACACACGAAAACACACGCCTTCCTCAACCCCAAATCATATCCCTACTATCAAGCATCAATTTCAATCGCATCCAAAATCAAACCCAAAATCAACCTACATAATCGGTCTCGATTTTGGTTAATTCAGAATTAAAAGATCACCAAATCATTTAATTTTGAATCTTGATTCAAAATTATTTAGAAAAACCCTATCAATTTCATTTAAAATGGCCGATAATTATGCAAAGGTTTTGGGGATAATTGAATTTTTTATATCAATCCCTTTTTTGAATGGAACGATTGTTTTGCTTCAATTCATATCACAAATCATTCATTCTGAAAACACCCTATTCCACCATGTCGTTTGGATACCAAGGTCAGTTTAACCATTTTTCTCATAAACTTTTTTATACCCACATGATATCAAACTCTTTTTTGATGTTTCTTGCAATGACGATATGTATGATGGGTGATTTTGATGTAAAGTTTGAGATGAGTTTTTGAATTGGTTAATGAGTTTGATGATGTATGTTAAGTGTTTGATGAAATGCTTAAATGAGTGTACTATAGTTGTTTTTTATGTTGCCTTGTAAAGCTCCATTATATACCACATCAAAAGTTTTTCTGAAAAATTAGGTTTGAAATAGAATTTATGATTCAGTTAGATATTCTGTCAATAAATTAAAATTTAAATAATCAAGTTTTGATCTTTGATAAACATATGAAACGTTTTAGAATGTAGAGCGAAAGGCAAGACGATAAAGATGATGAGGTATACTACTCATTTGGTGGTACTCTTTTAATAGCTAATTGGCTTATTATTATTTTAGTCATTTACTAATCTAGAGAAAAACAGCTATGTTGTATTGGTTAATTATTAAAATCGGTGCTTACATTATACTATTATAGGAACTGGATAAATACTAACAATGTTTATACAAAGGATTAAATAAAGGAATTTTAGATTTTAAGTGATATGGAAGATAAAAAAAAATACGTAATTAAACATATTTTGTTAATGCTAGGAAGGAAACCTTTAATCACCTTGCTAGCTGGTTAGAGGATGCAAGGCAACATGAAAATTATGCTTATTGGTAACCAGTATGATGCTCTACACAAAAGAGTTATTAGTACAGAAGGAAAACAGTTGAAAAATGCCAAGGAGCATGGTTTAATTTTTATTGAAGCTTCTACAAACACTGTCTAGAATGTAGAAGAAGTAGATTGATGAGACGAAAAGTGTACCTGTTTTAAGGGGTCATTTAAGCCCTAATTCGAGTAAATGTGATCAAATATTGCCCTAAATCGTTCCTTTTGTCATTTTAGGTACTTTTGAGAAGAATTCTGGAAAACATGCTAATTTGGATGTTTTTGGAGCATAAAAGTGAAGAAAATGACAAAGTCTCAAAAGAAGCTGGAAAACCTACCTGACGGCGTCAGAGTCACAAGGTGACGCCGTCAGCCAACGTTGACAAAGGAGTA
>LBNU01038375.1:0-14292 GCA_014162995.1 Artemisia annua | reverse complement strand
CGTTTTTATTTTCAATAAATGTGTAAAACCACTTGGGACCTATGTTGTAAATTTTTATGTTTCAAATAAAATGATCAAACGTTGTATTTACAAAACGACACTTTAGGTCGTTCAATGTAACCTTGTATGAGATGCCATGATCGTTACACCCGGGAATTCAATTCCGCTGCCATTTTACAGGTAAATTCAGGGTGTGACATATTGGATAACTACCTTTCAATGATCATAGTTCATATTGAATAACTAAGTGAATAGTTTAGGTTAAATTTGTGCGAAATAATTATACACTGCTATTCAGGAAAAACGGTTAACCTTTAATAATAATAGGATTCTATATGTTTGCTTAGGGGTACATAATTGGGCAGGTCAGGTAGGATTGGGTATTTGGGTTGACAAGATTCACTTTTTGTCCAAAATTAGTAAGTTTTCATCAAGAATTAGTGCGTTAAGTATGAAAATGTAAACATTTAATAACAATACGATTCTGTATATTTGCTTAGGGGTACATAATTTAGCAGGTCAGGTAGGATTGGGTGTTTTGGTTGAACGACTCACTTTCTCTCCTGAATTAGTAAGTTTTCATCAGGAATTAGTGCGAGTAAGTATGATTACCAAACTTATGTTATTTTCAATACTACTCTCAGTTATATGATGAAACGATGTGGGAGCTTTTATGCATTGTAAATACACCTTCCATGACTTTCACCCATTACAACCATTTCCTTTAAAGCTACACTTTTAACCCATTCACTCGCCAGAAATAAAATAAAACGCCAACGACCCATTCGTAAATAAATGGTGATTAGAGAATGTATTACATTGAACTGAGGTACGGCTTATCGCCAGTAGTTTCGGGATTTTTCCATCCTTTACTGCTGCTAGATGTTGAATTCTCTGGCATCACTAAACAACTTTCACATAATTTTAGGACTTTGTTATGATCACAATCAAGTTACTATGACTAAACATTGTTGATTATTTATAAGGATGAAGATGAGCAAAATCTAAGAACTTAGGAAAGAAGAAATGAAAAGGAAAATATTTCAGTTTCGATAGTGATGAAGAGTAATGAAGAGTCCCGATCCCCTAGAGGAGCATCGTTGTAAGGCATTGCAGCAGGTCAACTTAGGGACAGGTGATTTTTTTTGGCTAACATGAGTTTCGTACCGAAAATAGTAGCAACTTACCGGATTGTGAGAATGATAACAACCATCAGAGGGTGTTTGGCATTGCGTAAGAAAGCGAATTTGGGCCGGTACAAGGGAATTTGATTATGATTATATGTACTTAAGGGTCAGTTTATATAGTATGCCTATTCCAATTGTTTGTTTTCTTTTACACTTTGAACATATAGATAATGTCTATCAGGCGTCCTCTAATAAACATTTATGTATACCGAAAGAAAACCAATATAGATAATGTCTTCTTAAGGGTCAGTTTATATAGATCTCTGTAGTTATGGGCCAGTGTTTATAGATGACACCCTATTCTAATTAGCTATGATGAAGTGGTAAAACTAATTAAGTTAACTTTTGGGCCGTTTGGTATTAGTTATTTAACCTGCTTATTATGGTCTTTAGATTAATGTGAATGTCATAATCACATGCAACAAAATGCAATATACAGGATATGCATTTGCTTATTGAAACACAATGGTTAGTTGATCAGTTACGAATGTAAACCTTTTGCTGTTTTTCAACTAAATTACAGCTTCAAAAAGCTTTGATTAATTAGACTATTAGAGTGAAAATAATCTAGCAAGCATTTGCCATCTAACTTAACTTTGATGTATCATCCTCTGACTTTCTTATGACAACCTTACTTCAGGAGCATTCACTAAAAACGTGGTTGCAGCTGCGCCTGCTGTTTATTGCCAACGTACATTAGAAAAATCTAAAACGGTATGTTATCTATACGACTCTTTCTTTTGATTAATAGAATCAATTAAACGTATTATACTTGCTTAAAAAATGCAACCTCTTAGGGTTGTGTTGGTCAATCAAATCCATCAACGGTAACTTTTATCTGAGACAGGTTTTAAATTCATGTTTCCTGTGAAACGTGTTCCCATAAACGGTTCAAGGTCTTGTACTGTTTGGTTTGATTCAATTCATGGTTCATGAGGTTTGTATGTGATTCTTGTATGACTTCGAGGGGGATGAAGGTTACCAAGATGTAATACTGTTTAGATGCCCTTGCTAAGGTATGTGTACTTCAACATGGTTTCCTATCTCTGTTATGACGATATCAATACTGATATATGAAAATTATACAGTTACTTCAAGTGAGGTCGGATGAAATTCTAATTGAATCGACCGGCATAATTTTGTAACAAATAAAGAAGGTAAATAAGAGAACTTTTTATTTTTAACTTTTAAGTGTGTAATGTATCATGTTTATGTGCAGGAGCCTCTTCTCAGCCAACTTCCTAAGTTAATTAGTTTTCACCAATCATTGAGGCGTAAGTACCATTTCCCATCTACAAACTCATGATTACTTATTTCAATCGAAACTTAGATGTTGATTTAGGTACTTTTGTTTGCAAGTCAAACCGGGTTGATTATGCAACCCGCCAACACTTTTATCTCATTAACACTTTTATCTCATTATGTAAGTTTCATGCTGTTGATGGTTTATTTTTTTACTACTTACATGACACAAGCAATATTATTTGAGGGATGTCTCAAGAACCATTTATAAATTTGTAAAAGAAAATCTTTCCGTGCTAATATGCAGTCTACTGTTGTTTTTTATATCTTAAGATGAACAAAGTTCAATTAAACAAAAAATGAGAGGCCTATATAATGATGTTTGTCTTTTTCGACATTTCAGTAGGAAAGTCCTAACGCTTAGTCTTGTCTTCCTTAGACCAGTAAATCGATGGTTAGTTTTATGAAAGTGGGTATGGCTGATCTTGCACAAACCTAAGGAGTTCGACCAAGTATGAAAGTGGGTATGACTGATCTTGCACAAACCTAAGGAAATCGACCAAGGCGACAAGTTCACGCAATTACTCATGCTTTATTTGAAGTAGACCTTTAAAATGCAACCCTTTCATAAAGTGGTTGTCCAAAAAAAGTCCATTATGTACACTGTAACCTCTATATTTTATGAAAAATACATGCTTTACATGGTTTGATTATGAGATACTTATGCTTCTAAGTAGAGTGTACACTCTTTGTAGAACATGTAATGTTGGTACTTCAATATGCAACTTACTTTGTTAGATTATCTAACATATAATGGGATTTCTTTTTGCCAATATTAAAAACTTAATGTCTTAATCATGTTTTGATTTTATTTACTGTTTTTATAAGTTTGCATATCTATTGTTAAATTTTTACAATGCTAAGATGCTATTAGACAATTTTGAACGATATGTTTATCATTAACAAAATAAATATGTAACTTTGAACTTAGATGTAACCCGCGAACAAACATCTTTGTTAAAGATATAGATCACATGATGTGTGACGCAAATTGCTAAATATTCAACAACCAATAACTATGAATGATAAAGTTATTATCATGTTAGTAATGTCAAAAGTGTGGATGCTCATATTAACATTATAACAAATTAGAAACAAACAAAAATTAAAATAATAATAGTATGAAATTAAAATGATGCCGACATGTTACATTTTTATGAATAACTAATTCATCTTTCCTTAATACGGATATGGAAATTTTCTTTTATCTTAATTAGTTTTCTATTATCTTTTTGTCATTACATTTGTTTGTTTAATAAGCAGTACTTTTATAATAAATATAATTGTTTGACACTATTATTAGATCTGTTTCAACAACAATAGTCGTGTGCTATCCAACATGATAACTTAATATTGAGCACATGATATGTGAGACACATTGTTAAACCTTTAACAACTCATAACTATGAATGATAAAGTTATGATCCTTATAAGTATGGACCTAATATGTAATAATATTATCAAATTTACATGACGCTAGCCCGTCCATCGGACGGGTCATGATACTAGTGTCATACATATATAAATAAAAGCATCAAGTAAGCATAGCGGAAGCAATTAGGATCATATAATGTATAATTAACTAACCAAACATTAAAGTAAACGTACCTTTGTGATTCTAGCCCGAACAAGAATCAAGTTGTGCAATTCTTCAAATCAAGAACCCTAATTAGGGTTTATAGGATTATAAGAATTACCCCTTACCGATTTTGTAATTCAATCCAAGATACAATCAATAGTGTGATTGTATCACGTTCTTGTACACACGTACTATAACGAATTAAAGTAATGCTAGTTATTGAATCACAAATTAAACCAAACACTTTGTTTTATCAAAACACCAATCGAATCCCTAAAGGGATGTTTGTTCGATTGGTTCAAGAAGAAAAGAGGAAAAGAAAACAAGTTAGGGTTATGTGTGTGTACACAAGAGTACCCTAAAATCTTAATCTTTGATTTGTATTTATAGTTGAATAAACTTGGAGCTCAAGATTTGTGTGGGTTGGGTTTATACCCTAACCCATGACCGGCCACACCATTAAAGGTGTTTCGGATCCTTCTTGACTTCTAATTATTCACTAATACAACTTTCCTTTTATTCGTCTAACGGCCGTTAGTCATTTATCTTAAATACTTAACGGTCGTTATATATTTGTGATAATTAATAAATAAATATAACATAATATATTTAATTATTAATCTTTAACTCTCATACGTAAAGTGTGCAATCCCGTGATCTCGAGTTCGATCCTAAGTCCTAACATACGACTACTAAAATAATGTCCATAAACTAACAGCTCCCACTTGGACATATTTTAATAGTGTAATCACATCGGTTAGCGTCTAGCAACACTTCGATGCCTCTAGTACAACTCGAGTAAGGCTCCTGGAAAACCTTTTAATGATTTCTCATTATTATTATCCTTTTTGTTTCTAATACCACGTTAATAAGGATACGGATCAAAGTCATTCCTTAATTAACCATTCTGTTTCTCGTTGTTAGTGATTGATCAAGATTACCAAATCATCTGAACATATTCAGGGAAGATCTTGGACATGCGCACGCAAACATCTTGACAACCCTACGAGGGGCCCAGCAGTATTAAACTCCAAAATTAATTTGAAGGAACAAATTCTATATTGACTACAAGCAAAACCCACAAACTTTGTAACACTTCCGAAAACAACCCTTATGACTACCAGTTACGTATAGCGTTAAGTTATTTCACAAAAATGCACTACATTCATGACAGTTATCTTGTATCTCAAGTCTGAGGATAACTTCTTAGGATTTACTTAATGACAAGATCCATAAAGTAACATCATGTAGTTGGGATAAGTCCTATATTCGATATCATTGAATATCATCTGAAATGGCATGTCCACGCATCAAAATACTTTTAAGTATATTATACCAAACTCAGATTTGTCTTAATTTAATAATATTCCCATATTATTAATTGACAACGGACAATTTAGAATAACATTTATTCACGGATTAAACATGCAAAAACAGGATACAATATATTATAAATGAAATTAAACATACTAAGTATTTTAATTTATTATAATAATTGTTTAACATCCCTTATCCAAGTACTAAATAGATCAATGCATGATAACTCTAGTTGATGAATTATATCTCAAGTAATGACATTCATACTTGTTGACAAAACATAAATCATCCAACTTTGATCTATCAGAATTTTGAGAATACTTATTTAAGATTCAACTAATGAAATTCTTGTATGTGCATACTCAACTATATTGATAATGCCACATAATATTTCAAAAATTGTGTGTCATCCTTAACCACCAATTTATGACAATCAAACTTCTAAAACATTTTAAAGTTTAAAGTATTCTTATTTTTTTAATGTATAATGCAACTATGCTTAGTAAGCACAACTAGTATATATAGCTAAGGATGAAATCCTTACCATTACTAGTATTGAGTGTCATCTCAATTTTATTAGCATCATTGTATGCAAACAACAATATGCTTTTAAAATTCCCGTAAACATAATATCAATTGTGTAATGTTTAATGCCTTCCAAACATTCAAGTTTGTCAGCTATGACAATTTTCACAACAATTTGAAAAATTGTTCATCTACAGAATCTGGAAGCTATTCCAAGCTGAGGATGTGATTCTATATTCAAACATATTCCTTTAGAATATTCATTACACAAGTTATCTAATAACTTTCAATTAGATATCAATGTTGTCAAATCATCTTGTAATTAAGCATGATACAACAGTAACATGATGTACATGAAAAATCCTTGAGTCATACTTAGATTTTATTCATGTTCTACATATTCATTTAGATATTCTAAATGATATATCATGTTTTATTAGATTCATTTACCGCATATGTTTATATTAATAAACATTCATTCCAAGGTTGTATGTCATAATTTCTAAATCTTCAAGTAAAGTTTCATTCCAAACCAAGACTTAACATTTTACTTATATGGAATGTTACTTCTTATATGTTTTACAACATATATGATTTAGGAAATTAAACATAATACTCCCACTAGCTTTTAGGAATACTTAGAAATTATTTTAT
The DNA here is from genome assembly GCA_014162995.1 of Artemisia annua. Taxonomy (NCBI): domain Eukaryota; kingdom Viridiplantae; phylum Streptophyta; class Magnoliopsida; order Asterales; family Asteraceae; genus Artemisia; species Artemisia annua. Next base: position 7,728 of record LBNU01038375.1, on the reverse strand, counting down.
TTCAATTATAAATCAAAACATGGATTTAATAATTAAACATAAGAATAATCTCCTAGATGCATGCATTTATCCATTTATGGATTATTGGACTTTGTACACTTCCAAAGATTTATTTGAATTCATAACTCCTTTTGATTACTTATCATCCTCGCTCAAGTAATCTCTCAAGAAATAGTTTTGATATTCCATTGTCATTTTCATATAGATAAAAATATGACAATCATAATCTTTATATATTTAATGTGTTTATGATAGAATATTTAATCACAGTTAATTGCTTAAATGTGATTAATAATCTTGTCATAAAACATGCATTAAATACGTGTACAATATTGTCCATATTATTTCTATACAAAGATTTAAACCACAAGGGTTATCTTATTTTTGGAGAAACCCATCTTCATTTTCTAGTCTAACTATTAAGATAAACCAGTTTTAAAATTGATTATCTTTATGGACAGCATCTTAAACATTCATAGCATGTGTACTTTACCCAATTCCATATTTGGTAATGTATCATAAAATAATTCTCAACATATTAATCAAATATCTGAGATATCCTTGCAGATCTATGAATGATAATTCCATCATCTTGAAGTTTAACATTTTCATGTCTAACCTCATTATGAAATTCACTAGTTTATTTTAGAAGATTATGTATCTTGTAATTTTATCCTTTAAAAGATCAAAACTCCCACTTGCTTTTAGTAATTTAAAGACATTCTATAAATACTTAGCAAATATAGCAACAATACAATGTTCTCTTTTGGGATATTACAAATACATATTGATAGTTTCTGACTTTACTTTGTTAATAACCTCTTAATAAGTAGTTGAACAAATTCAGAACTTCAATTTAAGACTTAATGTGATTCATCAAATTCCATCATGTGATGTTGTCTTATTAATCTTCTAGGTTGGAGTCTTATTGAGTATATTTAATCCATACTCAATTTTCTAACCTTGATAACTTTTGAAAGAAAAGAAGTCATAGTTATCTTTAATCAAACAATTATAACAAGAGTTTGATTTTCCTAACTGAACATACCAAAAACATTTTGTATTTCATTAGGATTAATATTGTAAGACAATCTAACAATATTTAAGATAACCATATTCCTTTTGACTTGTCTATTTACCAACTAAGTCATTTTAATGGTATAATAGTATTTTCAAGCCAATTACATGCTTTATAACACAAGTACTTTTGACAAAGTCACTTCATGTCCATGTCTCTACAAGAAAACATAAACTGTTATAATCCCACTATACGTTATAAGTCACATAACAATTTAATGACTTCATGTATATGTCTTAATTAAAAAAACATAACAACATAACATCTTACTTTATTATATGTCTAATTGAAAGACTTTATGTTTAATCCTTATAGTAAAACATAAACATGTTTAACTAAAGTAATTATGAACACCATCTCTTGGTTTCAATAGTATTTTCAAATTAATATAATACTTCAAAATAACGTAAAACAATATTATTTCTTCATTTATTTATGTCATTCTAAGAACACATAAATATTCAGATTGAAGTAGCATTAGATTACTTTATTAATTTATGTCATTTCAAGAATTCATAAATATACTAATTAAAGTACTCTTGATATCATATTGACACATGTTCTAATTGGTATCTAATTTAGAAACTGCAATTAACATAATTCCATTACATCAGTTGATCTGCTAGTAATGAAAGTATGAATTTACCTTTCCATTGTAATCTAGCCAAGCTCTCACATGACGTAAATTACAACTTCAAATGTTTCTTAAATTAGATGTGTTATAAACCCTATTATAACTTTAGTCTCTTACCTTACAGTTAAGCGAATCCTTTAAATCATATATTTATGAGTTGTTTCTTGCACACAATTAAATATAACAATTCTCCCACTTGTGCATGTAACAACCTCATATAGTTGATAAACAACACTCCATGCGTTTGTTTATGTGATTAATATGATTGTGGCATAGATTTCAGTATAACAAGTAGATCTAGAACATCAATGTCTAGTAAGGAAACGTACAAGACTAACCTTAAAAGTATGAGTGTCTACTTTTGGAAAGTAATTATNTTAAGCGAATCCTTTAAATCATATATTTATGAGTTGTTTCTTGCACACAATTAAATATAACAATTCTCCCACTTGTGCATGTAACAACCTCATATAGTTGATAAACAACACTCCATGCGTTTGTTTATGTGATTAATATGATTGTGGCATAGATTTCAGTATAACAAGTAGATCTAGAACATCAATGTCTAGTAAGGAAACGTACAAGACTAACCTTAAAAGTATGAGTGTCTACTTTTGGAAAGTAATTATCTTTAGCTACCAAGATGTCAAAGATTGTAACTCCCACTGAAATTAAAGATCATTACAATAATTTCTTACTCAGTAATAAGTACACAATACTCCCACTGAATTTGACAACATTGTAAGTGTTTCATATCCAATGAAAGAAAATAGTGCGCTTTTAACTTTCCAACACTTTTGAATGTCCATACGTAACAATTACTTATGCATTAAAGTGTGCATTCTACTATGTTAATGATGCAATTAACTTGAAAAATTGGGCATGCAATTTCTTCCTTAACAGGTCTACCATCCCATAATGTATGTAGAACCTATAAATGGTCAAAACAAAACAACTAGATAAATATACTAGTTTGTCTTTTACCATTTTGCGGTAATTATTCTAGCTTCTAACTTTAATAACTCATAAAGTTCTAGTTAACCAAATATCATATTTGTTACTAAGAATTTAATCACCAAATGAGGGTGATGAAATCTTTATAGAATTTAATCACCAAATTAGGTTTTTGATTTTCTATAAACCCTAATTTTAAAACATGCATAAAACCAAACAAGATTCGTTTTTTTTATGTGTTTTGGTAATTAATTACACATTATAACGGCTCATGATGCCACTGTTGGAATTTTATACTCATGTCATACATATATAAATAAAAGCATCAAGTAAGCATAGCGGAAGCAATTAGGATCATATAATGTATAATTAACTAACCAAACATTAAAGTAAACGTACCTTTGTGATTCTAGCCCGAACAAGAATCAAGTTTTGCAATTCTTCAAATCAAGAACCCTAATTAGGGTTTATAGGATTATAAGAATTACCCCTTACCGATTTTGTAATTCAATCCAAGATACAATCAATAGTGTGATTGTATCACGTTCTTGTACACACGTACTATAACGAATTAAAGTAATGCTAGTTATTGAATCACAAATTAAACCAAACACTTTTGTTTTATCAAAACACCAATCGAATCCCTAAAGGGATGTTTGTTCGATTTATTCAAGAAGAAAGAGGAAAAGAAAACAAGTTAGGGTTATGTGTGTGTGCACAAGAGTACCCTAAAATCTTAATCTTTGATTTGTATTTATAGTTGAATAAACTTGGAGCTCAAGATTTGTGTGGGTTGGGTTTATACCCTTACCCATGACCGGTCACACCATTAAAGGTGTTCCAGATCCTTCTTGACTTCTAATTATTCACTAATACAACTTTCCTTTTATTCGTCTAACGGTCGTTAGTCATTTATCTTAAGTACTTAACGGTCGTTATATATTTGTGATAATTAATAAATAAATATAACATAATATATTTAATTATTAATCTTTAACTCTCATATGTAAAGTGTGCAATCCCGTGATATCGAGTTCGATCCTAACATACGACTACTAAAATAATGTCCATAAACTAACACATGCTACTTGCTTTTCTTTAAACCGAATACAAATCTTTTCTTTGGTTATTGCACGAGTAAACTCTCTGCCACCACTACATAACTAAAATTCATGAACCATAATCGTTTGGGATATTTTACCCACGCAAACGCGAGTATAGTTGATAGATCTATTGGAGTTTGACAGCTCCCGTTGGTTTGCCTGTGTCTTGGGCACCAATAAGTATTATACTTGAAACCCTAAGGATTAACTTTGGCAAGTTATCCTTCTCTTCCCCTCATGGTGGGTCTGCAGCCCCCATGACCCGGACTGTTAGTACGGTTTCATGAGCTTAGTGCAATAACACCCCTGTCTTCAGTATTGTACTAATCATACAATATTGATAGATACAAACTTTTTAAATACGGTTTCTACCACTTTACATGGGTGTATAACAACGTAGCCCATGCTTTACTAAACTCGTATTCACACTACTATCACTAAAATCTATGACTCTCACTCAACCTTCGTGTTGACTCTTTAAGCATCTTATCTTAGGTATATGAGCTCTTTAGGAACCCTGGCACGGAGTGACACTGGACATGAGGACGTCCAGTATAGTTATCATTCATCTTTTGCTTTCAAAACGTATCTTAGGGACCTCTCTTTTGGTAAAAGTACATCTTTTACCGTAAAAACTCTGATGAATAAATGAATGATAACTCCTTTTTCAAAAAGGCCTCTTTTCGAGTCGTTTTCTGTTATCTTGTCTTTGTTTCAATGAAGTAATACCCCAAACACTAAATCCGCTGCGATCTGAGAAAATGGGGGTGTTACACCAATAGATCTATTAACTATATTTCGCACTCACTCGCAAGTGATTAAGGTTCGTGAAAGAGGGACTTTTAGCATAGGGTCAACTTAGGCAATATCAGGAATTTAGGTAATAACAACATACTAAAAATACTTGTGCTCGGTTTATCGCATATATCTCCCCACGGGATTTAGAAAAACAGTTTAAAAAGTGGGACTATAAACTCACCTTGGTAAAGTTGTTTCCAGTTAATGTTCAAGTGAAATTCAACGGGTAGCTACAAAATAGCAGTGAATACCCTCCGACTTGCGACCTAAATTAATGTGACATATATATATTATTATCGGTTCTACGGTTTCGATGCGCGAATGAAGAATGTGGAATCTTCGGATGCAGTGGCGTTGGATTACTTGTTTTAAAATGTCTCAAGTTTAAAATAATAACTTATAATAATAAGTATCGTTGTTTATACGTATATCGTTATCGAGTTATATAAGTAAAAATATTTAATTTAAATATTTTTAGCTATAAGATTTTAGATGTGTTTTTGTAAAAGAAATATATTGAGTATGTATAGAGTAAAATGATATAGTTTTAAAAGTTATTAGGTTTATGACGAGTTTAACCTTTAATTATGTAGAAAGTTACACTTCTAACCCTTACATTAAAATAATTACATTTTTAATCCAAAATAGCACTTTACACTTTTACACTTATCTTTCCTTAAATGACAGTTTCTACCCCTAAGTTTTATTAAAAACTTACTGTTTTAGTTTTAGTCCGAAACTTTCACAGTTTTGACACTTTTAGTCCCTTATCGAAATATTTTGCAAAAATAGTCCAAGGTTAAGTTTTGAAAATGTTAACCTTTATTTTTTTTTATAAAAGTAAATGTTTTATCTTAAAAACTTATAAAAATTAGTTTTTAGATTTTATAATTCGTTTACTAATTTTCCAGATTTTCGAAAATTATAAAAATCTTAATGGGCTCGTGAGTCCAGTTCGGCCCAAAGTTTAGTTTTTAAGGTTTTTAAGGTTTTCATTTAGCAGTCAAACGAGCTTTGGATTAGGCCATTTTAACGACGCGTTTAACACAATAAATCTTGCATGTTTGCCTAACTCGATTAGCTTGGTTCAAACAAGTAGGTTGTTGATATAAATAATATATAAAAACGTTATTAATATTTTTCGATATCCCTAAGTGACGATCACAAAATACAAAAACATTAAACGCAAAATTAATACGTAAACAAGTATTTAGCAAGCTTATATAATTTCATCCAATAAAATCACTTAAGGTATGAATAAACAAGTGACTAATACATTTTATGATAAAAGGGATGTTTATTTAAATATTACAAAGTTTATAAAATTAAATAAACTTATTATATATCTTTGAAAAACATTTTTGGTAATAAAGGAAAATGTTTAATTCATAATAAATATATGAATTCAAATTTTTAACCAAAATCAGTTAGTTTTTCACCAAATAAACTTTCCCCACCAAAAAAAACAAATTTTCAGGCCGTTACAGGAGGGCGCCCCCTTTAATTATAAGGGGCGGCCCCCTTAATTTTAAGGGGGCCGGCCACCAATTAAGGGGGCTGACACGCTCCTCCTGTCAGAATTGATTCCCTATAAATACCACCTCAAACCTGGTATTTTTCCTCACCTTTTGCACGAAAATTTTCAGATCCAATTCTCTCTAAACATCCTTCTAAAACCGTTTGATCATAAGATTATTAATCCTTGTTTCAAGTGATCCAATCTTTTCATTCCCTCATTTCTCAAAGTGCAAAAGAAGAATACTCCTTCAACAATCAAGTTAAGAAGTATTGTACATTTGTGTATATTGTCTAGTAGTTGTGTATATTACTTGTAACGGGGTAGAAGGCTTGTAATTAGATTGATCTAGGTGTGTTAGTTGTGAGTAGAAGTAGTGAAGAAGAAGTAGAGTTGTGAAGAGCAAAAAGTAGTGAAGTAGTGAAGTAGTGAAGGTGTGTAGTAGTTGTGGTGTGTACAAGTTGTGTAAGAGTTGTGCTAAGTTGTGTAGTGGTGTGAGATTGGTTCTAGCTACTATTAGAACCCGACATTTAGCTTAGAGTCGTTAATTGGTGTAAGCAAAAGTTGTGTAAGGTTTTCTCCGCCATAAGGGAGCTTGTTGACATAGTGAAGAAAACTCTCGAGTAGGTGACCCGGGGAGTGGAGTAGGGCAAGGAAGGTGTCCTTGTAGCCGAACCACTATAAATCCTTTGTCTCGCGGTTAGATCTTTCCAACTTAACTTATTACTTAGCTTACTTACTTTCATCTCGTATATAGCTATAATTGTTTATATTATGCATGTGTTGATTTTACATACTTAGCTTACATCGTTATTACTTTTCATACCTAGATATAGTTGTTCATATTGTTCAAGACTTGAGTTCACATAAGATCGAATCAAAGTTTTCAGAGTAAACAAGACTTTAAAACTAAACTAAGTTTTCTTAAACATAGTTTTTATAATAAACCTAAAAGGACACACATATAAGATCATATAGTTGTTTTTATACTTAACTCTAATCAAAGGCTTTTCAAACAAACAATTCAATAAGACTCGAATCAATATTTTGAAACCAAGTTTTATAAATTGAAGAAGACGTAAAACTATTCAACCCCCCTTTCTAGTTTTCCACATAGGTTATCGAAAAAATATATATATGTCGCACGTTAAATCACTAAATTACGAGGCCTTTTCTAAGGGTTCTAGGCTGTTTGTAACTCGTTTTTAAACTTGTGTTTTTGAAAGTTTTAATCGGTTTTAATGTGATACAATGCGTGATATGCGTGAAATGATTAAAGAAAAGTAAAGAAATATGAAAAGAGTTCGAGTAAACTTACAACACCCAAAAGGTGGTGAAGAGTTCGAGTGAGGAAAAGAGACGAGAGAATAGCAGCGTGGTACCCCTTTCGATTCTATAACCCTCGATCTAATATTTAACCCGAAATCCTTAAATAACCCAGAATTACGAAAGCTTTTTCCCTTTGGTGTTTTGACAGTAAACGAAGAGATGGATATGAGTTTTGTGAATTTTTGAGTGTTTGTAAGATTTTGATAGTGTAGTGAGGATTGGGTGGTAAGTCGGTATTTATAGGAAGTGATAAGTGATGAGTGTGTAAATACTCATCATTTTTCTATCATCTGAACTGCCAAATACATCCAAAAAC
>LBNU01038374.1:24218-44324 GCA_014162995.1 Artemisia annua | reverse complement strand
CGAGATGTTTAGGTGTTGAAGTACAATTGCCGGGTTTAGCAAGGTTAGGTATTTAAAGACCAACACCCAAGTTTTGGGAAAAATGTTACAGAGGTTATCTGCGCGCGCCACCCAAATGCGCCCTGACGCTGTGGCAGCGCGCCCCCGGTAAATTTTTTCCCAAGTTGGGGCCTCTTGCGCTATAAATACCCAACCTTCTGACCTCTTGTATCCTTACCCTTCCATTCTTCTTTCTCTTCTAGATTCTTTCTCTCTAAACACTCTCTGAATCTTTCTATCTCTAATCTTGTGTTCATTGATTATCATTACTAACATCTTTGAAAGAACACATCTCCTTGAAGGGAGAATCACAAGAACTTAATCCACTCTTGGGGTCTTCTTTCTTATCCCTTTTCTATTCAATCGATGTTGTAGTTTAGTTAGGACTTGGTTGAACAAACACTTATTCTCATCATTTCAATTGTTTGTAAGGAAGTCTTGTTCTTTGTGACCAAGCCTAGATCATTGGGGGATCTAGTTGGGGTTTGATACTTCCGGGTGGAAGTTTGGTAGTTGTCTTTGTGACACTTAGGTAAAGTCGAATCGTGAGATTCTTTTGGCTGGTTCCGAGGGTGGAATACCGTTGGTGAGTAATTCCTTCTTTGTGAGCATCGATATTAGGGAATATCGGTGTTGAGTGAATTGTAACGGTTGTAATCCACCGAAAGGATTATATAGTGAATATTATTGGAGTCGCGGATTCACAATGGACGTACGGATGGTATAAACCCCATCCCGAACCAGTATATATCATGGTGTCTTTTACTCGCTTTATATACTTTGAATTGTGTGTGTGATAGTGGTTGTTCTTGACTAAACCACTTGGTGTTCTTCTTGGCTTAAAGTTTTTTTTTAAACATCTAAAAAGCCAAAGAAACCGTATTCACCCCCCTCTACGGTTCTACAGTTTCTTTACTTTGAAAATCTTGTTTTAGTGTGGTTACACTCTTCTGAATCTCCTGTTTTTGTTTAACAGTTTGATCAACTTGATTTTGTAAAGATTTTATTTCCATTCTCAATGCTTCTTCCTTTAAGTTTCTTTTGGTAATGTATGTACACATTTGCCAATCCATTTTCTGCTCTCGTTCGGTTAACTCAAATTTTGCACGTTGTTGATACATATTCACTTGATCTTTAAGAATATTAATCCTAGTGGTCAAGGTATCATCCGGTGTAACAGCAGTGTATTCATCAAATTCACTCATGTCATTATCAACAGAGGATTCATCATTTGGTAAAACAGACTCGGCGTTTTGATTCATATATTGTTCATATGGGATAACATTGCTATTACCCATATCAGCCGAATTTGATTCAACAACGTCTGTGTGTTTTACTTTGTTGTGAGTCCTTTGTTCGTGCATCACATTATCAACATATGCACCGGAAGATGCTCGACTAGGTACATCAGATTCTTTGTTGTGATCCACATGTTGTTGACTTGAGGAAACATTGTTGTTTTTCAAATCAACATCATCTGGCGTGACAACACTAGTTTGCTGTACTTCATTGAGAATCTTGGGAACATCACATGTTTCGTATGTGTCATACAATTTGAGTACCTCAGAAATGATGGATGAGTTGGGGGATCCAGATTGTTGTGGCGATGTGACTGCAGATGAAAGATTGGCCATGAAGATGGTCTGTGCAGTGGGCTCATCATCAACATCAGAATCAAAAGCATCACAATCTTCTGCCTGGAAGATGTTTGGGTCGTTGAGAGCAAGATCCTGAACTGGTTGATCATCCACATCGGCATCAAATGAATTCCCTTCATCACCCGTAAGAAACAGCAGTTGCTCCTCATCCAGCAAAACTCCATTCTCTTGTGCTTGCATCAGCAACATCTTATCCTTGAAGTAATCCGAGTTCTGAGGACGTTTTGGTTGAGTGCAGTTCCTTGCAATATGACCTAACCCACCACAGTTGTAGCACTTGGGTTGTCTTCCTTGCCTTTGATTAGCATTCCCCATCCTATTCTGAGCATTTCCCCGGACATTTTGTCTTCCTTGAACCACAACACGCCCATCTTCCACAACAGCAAGATTACGTGGGTTAGATGAGGTTCTGAGTTGGTTGTTGGTTTGAGGAAGTGTACTCCTGAAGTGTTGAACCAACAGTGAAACTTGGTTGGAGAGATTATGTGGAGTTTGTTAGACTCCTTGGACCGTTTAGAGCATCTAGGGTTAACAATAACATAGACAATATGCAGCGGAAATAGAATAAACAACTATGTTATTGACACAAGGTTTTCATCATCATCATCACCTCCAATTATTATTTGATCAGAATAATAACGTGTTACCTAACTGTAACAGGGATCTAAGACATCTCAGACCTTAGAGGTATCGAACACAAACAACTCTAGTCTAGGCGTTTACAAGACATACGCCCTAGACACACACACACACACACACACACACACCTTTTACTGTATTCTACATTGTGGAAGACTTATGAAAACCTATTCCCTGTATTCTGTTTATATAATACATAATTAGGGTTACAAGAATACTACGAAGGACTAAAATATAAATATTCTTTTGCAAGCAAGTCCCTCTCTATCTTTTGTAGAATTCCTTCTTGTCACTTTAAGCCCTTCATGTTTCATTCTTCTTGTTTTGTATCATCAAATCTAATAGACCCAACAGATTATCAATCCTTTTGTCAATGTGAGAGTTCCCAGAGTCTTGTTGATTAGTCTTGACATTTGATGATTGGATGGATGATCGGCCAAGGGCAGACTGATTCTGTGTTGCTGGTGCAGTGGGGTGATTGATTGAGTCAATTGAGGATTGGTTGAGTCCCTGAATGCTGGAGATGAGAGCAAGAGGGTCATTTGAGGGATTGAATTTTTCTCTCAGCTGACAATCATACATAAGATGCTTCTCATGTTGCTGCAGGTAAGCATAGAGTTGTTCATAGTTGGTGTTTCTGAGTCCCTTGTTTAGTTTCACAGCTGTGACAAACCGATCCCATTCTGGTGACATGTTGTTAACAAACTTTGAGTTGAGTTGGATATTAGGCATTGTCATTCTGATCATTCTCATGTCATTCACAAGCTTGTGGAATCTAACATAGTAGTCAGTGATGTTTTCACCAGGATTCATCTTGAAGTGCTCGAATTCATCATACAACTGAGACTCACGATCTTCTTTGGTAAGTTCAGAACCAGCTAGCAGCATTTTTACATTGTCCCAAACGGCTTTGGCCTCAGTGTTGAAGTTAATGAGTTTGTAGATGTCCTTGGGTAACCCTTGTATCACAATGTTGGAAGCTCGAATATCAGCATCATATCGTTTCTTTTCAGCTTCGTTAAGATCATTGTAAGTACGAGGTCTGTCAATTCCAAAGGTGACTGTTCCATCTTCACTGGTAGAGATAACATCTCTGGTAGTACCCATTTGAAATGGTCCTTCGTCAATCGATCTCAAAATGTTCTCCCCATTTTCCTTGCCCTGACAATACAGACGTATTCTTTGGGACCATGACTCATAGTCAGTTCTGTCGAGCATAGGAGGTCGAGTATCGGACCCAGCAGCTTGGATATCATCAATGGAAGCCGTAGTTGTCATGGTGTAGTCTTAAATGGGATTTTACAACTCGTGACTTAAACCGAAAAATAGATTCTTTCCCGGGATTTTACTAAAGTCAATAGAGAAAACCAAAAGACGTAGTATGCGAAATGTACTTAGAATGAGAGCTTAAATAAATCACACTTTGTGCTGGGAATCAAGTCGAGACAAGTCAAGTAACAATATATTCGATTGTGATAAGTCCAGCCGTAAGAAATAACTCACAACGTCAAATTACACTCAAATTAATTGAAACGACTTAAGTTACAATGTTTCCCGAAGCACAAGTAGTTAAAAAATCAAGGAAATCTCAAACTTAGCAAATCGCTAAAACCACCACAAGTCCAAAAGTTAATCGCTGAGGAGGAAACTAATCGCTATCCAAAGATAAACGCTGGCCCAAAATCGCTGACCCAAAGTAATCGCTGACCCAAAGTTAATCGCAAGAAGAGGTAATCGCTAAATGCAGCCAATCGCTAAAAAGCTAATCGCTGAATTTAGTTAAACGCTAATCTTGACTTAATCGCTGGTGAGAAATAATCGCTGAACAGATCTAATCGCTAAACACAGCTAATCGCTAGAAAGCTAATCACTGGTGTTTAGTTAAACGCTAACCACAAGAAGACAGACAATACTAATCGCTATTCAGAAAAATCCAAACTAGTCGCTATCTAGTGATTTGTCTAGTTGTCCAAAGATAGTAATCCCACTTAATCTCTAACACTTAATCGCTATCCAGTCGTACTTAATCGCTACCAAGAACACCCAACAGAAGACTTAATCGCTAAGATGAAAAACGCCTAAAAATCTTCACACCACCTAACCAATGANTGATTTGTCTAGTTGTCCAAAGATAGTAATCCCACTTAATCTCTAACACTTAATCGCTATCCAGTCGTACTTAATCGCTACCAAGAACACCCAACAGAAGACTTAATCGCTAAGATGAAAAACGCCTAAAAATCTTCACACCACCTAACCAATGAAGGATATGACTATTCCAACTCAAGAACTATGTAACTATAACACTACTAAGCACGAAAGTACAACCATAACACATCATATTACACTACAAAGATCAAACCAAGGTGTTATTCAAGAAAAACTATTCTAACCAAGAACAACCAGAAAAACCAGCCAAAAACCGTGAATCCAAGGCCCTAAGATGAAACCTAGGCTCTTGATACCAATTGACGGATACACAAAATTATAACATATGTGGTTCTTGTGATTTATGGATCGAATAGTGTAAGTAAACTAGTAAGAAGTTAGAGAGAGAAAGAGTAGAAGTTGGGAGCCTTTTAGAGAGAGAAAAACAAGAGCATATGATAACTATGTGACAAGGTCCAACCCTCTCCCTTGGTAGGAGAGGGTATTTATACTTACAAGCAGATGAATGCCTCTACTAGGCTGTGGAGCGGGCTGACAGAGGGTAAAAGACCCGACCCAACACCACGAATACTATCTAATACTAAACTACGTTATAACTAATATATTAAATACTACGAGCTACATGATGCATAACAATACTTGGGGTGACCGAATCTTCAATCAGAAAAACGTATTCCTAACAGATGTCAATGACATTCTTTGTTATTAAAGTTTGGAATGGCGGGGAGTGCAAAAATGACAAACCACGGGGACATAATTTGTAATTTACCTTATATATTAATCAAGAATCTCTTGTTATTTGTGTGTGACCCTATGGATCTTGTGAGCTATCGCTAATATAGGTTTATGTTATACTATGCACACATAAACCAACATTATGCGCCCCAAGATTTATTTTCACCCGGATCTATTTTAACTCTCATGTTTAAAGCTATAATATAAGCAATGCTCGAAACATTCAAGCATCATATAATTGCTTACATATGTGGGTATCTCATGGATAAGGTGAGAAAAATATAGATTATAGCTTTAAAGTTTGCTATAAATTATGACTAGTTTAAGATGATAAAAGGGTGACAACGAGGAACAAATTTGCATTCAATGATATGAGGATAGATAAATAATGATGAAAGTAGAAACAAAAAAAACACTTTAGTGAAAAGATATGTGAAAAGAAAAGTACGAATGATATAACAATCTTCGTGAAGATAAAATGGTAAATGACAAAAATTACAATATATCAAATATCTGACTTTCCTTATCCGCTCAAATACGGGATGCAAGTTTTGAGTGAAAAACGATCAAATATCCCTCCACTTTTCCCTATTTCTTATACATTTGCCTCTGATAAGGATTTTTTTGATAAGCTTTTAGGGGGGTCATTTAAGCCCTAAATCATGATTTTATGATCAAATATTGACTCAAATCGTTCCTTTTCTCTTTTTAGGTACTTGGAACATGATTTTTGGAAAATGGGGCATTTTAGAGCTTTTCGGACATTTTTTTATGCTCAAGATTGAAGAAAACAAGAAAACCAAGAAAAAGTCAGGAAATTACACCTGATGGCGTCAGGCTTTGCGTACTGATGCCGTCGCTTGATGATATAACTGCTGGATTTTCATATACGAGACACCCTAAATAAAGTTATGAAGTTAACACCTGACGGCGTCAGGTGTTATGGAATTGAGGCCGCCTGGTGTTAAGCTAAAGAGAGACGGCCCAAAAGGATTACAAAGGGACGGCGTCAGAGATTTTTGAAGGCGATTCGAAACCCTAAATACAGCGACCTGACGGCGTCAGGCCCTATAACCCGACACCTATATATAGTTTTGGCTTTTTCATTCATCGGTGTGGAACTTTTGTATAACTTTAGAGAAAAACCCTAGTACAATTTTCTCAGCAACTTTAGCATTTCAAACCCTCTTTTCTTCCATGATTAATTAAAGATAAGTTCTTCCTTTAATCATTCAATATGTCTATGTATTGTTTGATTAATTGTTTGTCTTTTCTTTACATTAACATACTAGCTTAGATTTTCTAGTTTTTGCTTAGATCTAATGAAACCTAGTTATTAATTATTGATTGTTGATTTGTTATTGATTGTCTTGGGTGATTGACTCGCGTTAGGCTTAAGAAAATTGGCTAACCTCCCATAGGTAACAAGCTTGAACATCTTAAGAAACGTAATCGGATGTGTACTACAGTTTTATTGGTTGGGTTTAATGCATGAGTGACTATTAATGAGGCTATGATAGGATACTAAACGTGTCGTCATAAGAAGAGATAGAAGCTCATAGGGTTGGGGTAGGACGTATATGCCCCCACGAATGGTATTAAGGAATGCAACCCTTCATCCAAACAATTGTAACAAATCGATAAATCAATAAGAGATAACTAAGGAGTAGTGAAATCTAAGTAAACATATTTTTCTCTATATAAGAAGTTCACCAATTTACTTTTCTTGTTATTTAATTTTATTTTGTTTAAGTAGTAATTTTGGGTTAGTTGACTAGCAACTAATTCCACCTACTCTTCCAATACCCGAGATTTAATTTGCTTTCATAAAATATAAAAATACAAAAAGAATCATCCCTCACCTTTAGACCTAGTTGACATAGCTTTCAATCCAAACGACACTATTCCCCTAGAGAACGATCAATCCCCTGGTACCTACCACACACTATACTACATCGGTCAGGTACACTGCCTGGTGGATTACAAAATCTCTCAAGATCCCTTGAGAGGTAAAACCTTTTGCAAGGTTGCAAAACCATGCATCAAGTTTTTGGTGCCGCTGCCGGGGAATAGTTATTGTTTAGGTTGAATTTTATTTCACTTAGGTCTACTCATTAAATTCCAATCTAGTGAGATTTTTGTTTTCTTTATTAGGTTCTCTCTAGTCTATCTTTTTATTCGTATTCTTATTTGTGAATTCTTCCGTTTGTTTCATGAATAATATCGATAATTTAATCCCTGTTATTCGTGTCTTTCTCCGTAGAAACTTTCAACTACCCGTTCTGGCCCCTATTGTAGAAGACGAAAACCTACCAAATCTGTAACCCGACCATCACTTTAACAATAATTCTGATATGGATGAATCTGACCACGACACTTACCATGAAAATGGACCTTTTTATTATTCAGATTCCGATGAGAACTTAGGTGATCGTGTAGTAGTTGATGATGTTAGGAGAGAAGAGGAAAGTGATCCTCTTAAGTATGCAGACCCTAGGACAAGAATTGAGAAAGATAGTCTCTTTAATATGCAATTTCCTTGTAAAATTGGATTTAGGAGCTTTGATGCTTACCTTAACTCGTCTTTACCAATGAACATAATTTCGCGTGCTGAATATAACAAAATCATGGTAAATGAGTTAGAATACCAAGGAGATAATATTGTTTCTAGGGCAAAAACATTGCATGTTTTTGTTGGAAGCTTTGTTTATTTAGTTGATTTTTTGGTTATGGAGTATTTAGTAGAATTTATTGATGACAAGTTAACCCAAGTCGTGTTTGGAAAGCCCTTCAAAAGGCTAACCAAATTAGATGAAAAACTTATGGATCGGTTGATTACATTTTCGGACAGAGACGAGGATTTTGTCTATCAAATACCCCGCTCACACCCTAGGTTTAAGAATTTTTCTATTTAGGCATGTAATAGACTTCCCCCTCGTGATATGTTGAGTGAGAATGATAAAAGGAAATGGCTTAAATATCCCCATAAAAAAATAAGAGATATTATCGCGGATGTTTAGAGCTAAATGATGACTAAAAGAAAGATGAGGCAACAACTGGATGGCTCACACTCGGGTATGTGAGCATTAGTGACACTAGGTGAGTGTGACTTTGAGTCTAGCTACAAGACTCGTAATAAAGAAAAGCGCTTCTTAGGAGGCAACCCAAGCTTTTTATTTTTTTGTTTGTTTATTTGGTTTTATTTGATTACGTATGTATTCTTTTTCTTATTGTTTATTGTTCATGTATCAAAATATAAATTTTGAAAATGCTTTACTTTGTTTTTAACCTCGTCTTAACTACATATAAAGGTATTTTGCAAAAGATAAGTGTAAGGGAAATCCATATTTGTTTCTAAGAACGGAACATGAACGATAACAATTAGAAATTAGCATACATATTAGTACTTGTTTGAGTCAAATGCTTGTATCGAGTCACAATGAATGTTTTGCAGGATTCCAGGAATTAAAACATAGGTTTTTCTAAAAATTTTCCGAAGACAAAATTTAAAAAAATTCTGTCAGATTGTTTCTAACAGCGTCAGGTGTTACAACTGAATTCTGAAAAATTTTCCAGGTTTTGTTTTTCTACTGGAATTGTAAAGTTTCGTAAAATCTGAAATTTTTAAACTTCAAGAATCTGCAAACATTTATGTTGCGAGCATTATATCTTTACTTGCTTCCTAGGATTTACTTTTATATAGAATTTACCACCGATTTTATGCAAGTTTTCGTGTTGGTTTTTTAGTTGTTTAACAGGTTATATTGGACAAGAAGATGGTTATATTTCAGGATTGAAGCTTTGCATGCTCATTTTCTTGGAGGTGGATTTAACCTTGTTACCACATCATCCAGACCGAGCAAATCAGGGGAGTATTTGTTTCTTTCATTTTCATTTATCTATACTTTATTACTTTTTAGGAACATTGGAGACAATATTCAACTTAAGTGTAAGGGGGGTAAATGAGGATACCTTAGAAACTACAATTTCAATTGATTTTTGTTTTGTTAAATAGTAGATGTGTAATAAAACTAAGAGAAATACTTGTTAGGGTAATTTTAGCTACAAATTTAAATTTTTTTGCAACATATAGGAATCAAACTTTAGTCTTAATAAGCGTCTCATGGATAGGATTATATGACACTAGCACAAAAACCATACCACTCAAAAAAAAATTTCACCCCAAATATGTGAGGTTCGCCTTTAGATCTTTAGGAAAAAGCATTCATCATTGGTGCTTATGAGTGTACCGGTAGTACTTAGATTCTAGAACTTGCGTTAGCGATGTATCCCGAGACCGCTAGTGAGACTACATTCGTGTAGTTAGGATTTACTATATGATAAGAGGCATTAGGATAACCCATGTTTTAAGCCTGTAATATAATTACATTGACTTCATTTGTCAAGTAATTCTCCCAAACCTCTGCGTTGTACTCATTTTTAGTACACGATACCCTAATTACAACCTCAGAGCCCATTTTTTTCATTTCTAACTTTAAGCATTTTACTTAAGGAAGAATTTGTTTACATCCCACCCACAAATGTACACCCAAATCGCCTTAGCCTTCCTTGTATGCACTCATCTTTAGTGCATTATTGTTATTTGTTTAAACCCTTGGTTAATTGTCTAATTGATTACATGGTTGCTAAGTCGAGTCATATCTTGTGCATATTGTTTTGGGATGATTGGGACTTATAGGTAAATACTAGCGTTATGGAGTAATGATGAAGAAAATCATTTATTACCCCCATATGTGCGTTAATATTTTAAAGTACTCCAAATGTTTCGATTATCTTGATTCGAGTCTTTATTTTGAATTATGTAAAAGCTTAAGTGTAAGGGGAAAGCGAGTTCCCTATGATGTATTATTTTGGATGGTAGAGTATATGTGTATGAAAAAAATTGAAATAACAAGAAAAATGAAAAAAAAAATAGAAAAAGACGAGAGAAAAATATACGGGCTACCATCCGTTTCTTTTATTCATTTTGAGTCTTAAAGTGTCTTGAAAAATCCAAAAAGAGTTTCTAGTTAGTTTATGTTGAGTCGATTCTTGGCTTAGCAACGCCACATTGTATATGATTAACTAACAAAATTGACTTGCCACCAGTAAAATATCCCTTTATCCAACAAACCGTGTTTTCCATACCCTACACCTAACATTATAACCCTTTAAAAGACGTCTTTGCTAGTTTATCCTAGGTGCTTACGCCAAAGTGGTGGAGGTTTTGATCCTTCCCCAAGCCTATGGTAATCTATTTGCTATGACAGGTAGTGAGAGATATTTTTCCATATCAATTTGTGATATATATGTTTATAACACCCGAGAGATGGGAGTATCCAAACACTTAATGTGAGGTACCAGTGTATGATTTCCGTGCTTGTTTTGACTAAGGTGGAATGATTATTTGTTGTAATTACTTTTATATTAATGTCAAATGACCCCTAATTGGTATAAAAGCTCATTTGCTTAAGGACAATCAAATCTCAAGTGTAAAGGTATTTGATAAGGATTTATTTGATACGCTTTTAGGGGGTCATTTAAGCCCTAAATCGTGATTTTATGATCAAATATTTCCTCAAATCGTTTCTTTTCTCTTTTTAGGTACTTGGAACATGATTTCTGGAAAATGGAGCATTTTGGAGCTTTACGGACGTTTTTTTATGCTCAAGATTGACGAAAACAAGAAAACCAAGAAAAATTCAGGAAATTACACGCCAAGCCTGACGAAGTCACTTGATGATAGAACTGGTGGATTTTCATATACGAGACGCCCTAAAGAAACTTATGAAGTTAACACATGACGGCGTCAGGTGTTATGAAATTGAGGCCGCCTGGTGTTAAGCTAAAGAGAGACGACCCAGAAGGATTACAAAAGGACGGCGTCAGAGATGTTTGAAGGCGATTCGAAACCCTAAACACGGAGACCTGACGGCGTTAGGCCCTATAACCCGATGTCGTTAGCCTTGTAAAGTCTATATATAGTTTTGGCTTTTTCATTCATTGGTGTGGAACTTTTGTATAACTTTAGAGAAAAACCCTAGCACGATTTTCTTTGAAACTTTAGGGTTTCAAACCCTTTTTTCTTCCAGGATTAATTAAAGATAAGTTCTTCCTTTAATCATTCAATATGTCTATGTGTTGTTTGATTAATTGTTTGTCTTTTCTTTACATTAACATGCTAGCTTAGATTTTCTAGTGTTTGCTTAGATCTAATGAAACCTTAATTATTGATTGTTGATTTTTTATTGATTGTCTTGGGTGATTGACTCGCGTTAGGCCTAAGAAAACTGGCTAACCTCCTATACGGTAACGAGCTTGAACGTCTTAATAAACGTAATCGGATGTGTACTACGGTTTTATTGGTTGTGTTTAATGCATGAGTGACTATTAATGAGGCTATGATAGGATACTAAACGTGTCGTAAGAGATAGAAGCTCATAGGGTTGGGGAAGGACGTACACGCCCCCACGAATAGTATTAAGGAATGCAACCCTTCATCTAAACAATTGTAACAAATCGATAAATAAATAAGAGATAACTAAGGAGTAGTGAAATCTAAGTAAACATATTTTTCTCTATATAAGAAGTTAACCAATTTACTTTTCTTGTTATTTTATTTTATTTTGTTTAAGTAGTAATTTTGGGTTAGTTGACTAGCAACTAATTTCGCCCACTCTTCCAATACCCGAGATTTAATTTGCTTTCATAAAATATAAAAATACAAAAAGAATCATCCCTCACCTTTAGACCTAGTTGACATAGCTTTCAATCCTAACGACACTATTCCCCTAGAGAACGATCAATCCCCCGGTACCTACCACACACTATACTACATCGGTCAGGTACACTGCCTGGTGGATTGCAAAATCTCTCAAGATCCCCTGAGAAGTAAAACATTTTGCAAGGTTGCAAAACCACACATTAGCCTCCAAATTTGTTTTAAAGAGCACAACTTTTTTAGGTATCTACCTCATCATCCACTTTCTTTCCATGAAGTATCTTAAGAGCACAATGTAAGTAAATTAAGCTTAGACGTTGTTCTTTATTCTCTTTAATTCTTACTATTTATAATTTGATCCAAAAGTATTAAGCATTAAATTTCATGTACACGTCTACTTTTTGTTTTTATATATTTATCATATAAAAAATGATTTTTCATAAGTTTTACCGAATCAAAAATGTAGAATTTATTTTTCTTTTACATTATCTAATAAGAAATGATACTTTTTTCAAAGTGTAATCTACACTGTTGGTCCTCCCAAATTGGCCTCGTTTGTACATTTGGTCCACCG
The DNA here is from genome assembly GCA_014162995.1 of Artemisia annua. Classification (NCBI taxonomy): domain Eukaryota; kingdom Viridiplantae; phylum Streptophyta; class Magnoliopsida; order Asterales; family Asteraceae; genus Artemisia; species Artemisia annua. The sequence goes on along the minus strand of LBNU01038374.1, from coordinate 31,789 downwards.
TTCTAGGGTTCAGTCCGTTTTAGTCCCCACTGTTGGCTTTTCGTTCCCATTTAGTCTGAAAACTACATAACGGTCATTACTTTACTCGTTAAGTGTGACATGCGACTTGCACTTGGTGGGTATTTTTGTCATTCCATGTACTTATTTAAGGAATCCAATAACACTCATCCCACTAACATAATACACTCTCATTTCCTTACAAACACATTCAGAAACATATACACATTTCCTCTCTATCAAATCTGTCCACCACCTCGACCACCATCACACCGTAACAACCATCACCAGCCGCGGATCTGGTCAGATCTTGACCATATCTGGTCAGATTTAGTGGTGGTGACAGTTTTGTGGTGGTAGCGAAGGAGGTTTGGTTGTGGTTTCGTGGTGGCAGTGATGGGGTCTGGTGTTGGTGGTGGTGGTGATGTGGGTTTGGTGGTGGAAGAGTTTATGATGATGGAAATGAAGATGAAGATGGAGATAAGGAGATATAAGTGTTTATATTTGCCTGTTTTGTGTGTTTTATTTTATTTTATTTTATGTGGGTATGAGTATTTTATTGTTTGGTTGTTTGTGAAGATGATTTTTGATGATGAAGGGTAGGATATTTGATGATGGGACTTTAAAAGTATTCGGTCGGTTTCTGAACAAGATTCTAAGTTAAAACTATTATCTCCAAAGCTTGATGATTATCCATGATCATCTCGAAGTTCGTGAAACATATAAGAGACAATTCGTATTTGGACGTTTCGAAGAACCTCTTTTGAGTTAGACGCTCGTACTACTATTATTCTTTGCTTCTATTGATCGTCACGGTTGAATATCCATATATATACTTTTGTTAGAGGTAAGGATGTTGATGCATCAACTTATGAATGGGTTGATTGAGTTTCTTTTTTATATTTAGCCGGCCAAAGTTGTAAAGTATTGGTTTTTTGAAAGGAAGATGCTCTTAATGGGTTTGAAGTCATTAGAAACGTTCCTAATCATTATTAACCTTCTAACTACCGCTTATTTATAAAATATAACTTTTGGTGTTATAATGCTACTATATCAACCTACAAAATAAATTAAGTAGTTGTCCAAGTATCTTTTAGATCAACAAGCATCCGAGGTTTGTTTATGGGGCAAACTTCTAAATTGTGTTGTTTGTTCACAACATTTGGTATACCCACGGCAGGCAAAACCTCAGGACCACACTGCACTCATGATGTCGTGCCTCGTACCTTCTTTAACCCGCACATGCCATAGTCAAAGGGAACGAATTAACGTGTAACGCCGACTCTTTACATAATGTCAATATTTTGACCATCAGACCATATGTTGACTTTGAAGAGTTGATGGAAAATTGTAGTAATTGAGGTTACGGAAAACAAAACGCATCAAGTATGAGGCTAAATGCGCGGATATTGGATATGAGTTTCTTCCATCTCTTCTTTTTGGGAAGTTAAGAAGGATGCGGTGACTTTATTGAAGCGGATCCGAAATTTCTCGGTTACTCAAGACATTGGTGTGCGTGCTGCTACATATATTTTTAGTAAGATTTGTTTTGCTATAGCTAGAGGAATAGGGACCCAGATAGTTTCTCGGATTCCCACTAATTTCTTGTAAATCCTATAATTTTCTAATAGTAGTAATAATAATAATAATAATAATAATAATAATAATAATAATAATAATAATAATAATAATAATAATAATAATAATAATAATAATAATAATAATAATAATAATAATAATAATAATAAGAATAAAAGGGGAGAGCATTTTAGTAACTTCACAATAATAATATTAGGATAGTTTAGTCATTTCATAACTTTTCGATGAAAAGACGAAAATACCAAGTCACGTGACCCACTTAATGAGTTAAAGTAACAACCGTCACCTAAAACGAAGGTTTTAGGACTAAACGCGAGTGAAAAAGCCGACCTTTGAGACTATTTTGGCGGAACCCTAGAACGGAGGACAAAACATAGAAATAAGTGTACAAGACCAATTTTCGGGACCAACTGTGTAATTTAGCCATTTTCAAATATGTGAAAAGTTTTTTTTTGAGTAAGTTACACTGTTGATCCCTATACTTTCGTCAGATTTCATACGACATCCAAAAGTGTTGATTTTTTCTTTTTTCATCCAAAATCACGATTTTATTACGCCGCTAGTCCAAAATCCTGACGGTCGTTAAATTTCCCAGTTAAGTTTGTCTCACGTGCATGGCACGCGAGGGCAATTTCGTCAGAATCTCGTGTTTTGTCCCCTTCCTCTGTGCATGTTACTGTATCACGTGTACTTTTTAGTACTTTTTATATATTTTTTCAACATTTGTCCATTTTGTTTTTTCTTTTTGTACTTTATTTATCTCACTTTATTAATATACTGTCTCTCTATTTTCGTTTAATTGAGTTGGAAATAAACCAAGACACACACACACGTATTACTACATCATGAATTCACCCTCAAATGACGATTGGGTAGAATTACTTGATATCGATGATTCAGATAACTAACTCCTTCCCTGCGTCCCCTCAACACGCAGGTACGTGTGACCACAAGAACCACCCAAAACGTCGATGTTGCTAATTTAGAGGAAATTAAGCCTACTAGGATAATACCCGGTCCTGCGGGTATTATTCAAGCAGCCAAACTCCGTAAACAATCGGATATTCACGAAGGTGGGGTTGAGCAAGTTATTGCAATAGTTAAGTCTTGTACTCCGAATGTGCTTGTCGATCTTACGGTTACTCTTAAAGACCTCTCAGGTACAATAGGTGGTTCAATACATCACAAAATCATTGATGAGGGGGGTCCAAGTTATGGAAAGGATATTACTGTCGGAGCTGTTTTGATTCTTGCTAAAGTTTTAGTTTTTTCTCCAAAATCTTCAATACATTACATTAACATTACAATGAGAAACGTGGTTAAGATTTTCCATAAGGATACATTGGTTGGTAATGGCAGTGGTAACTCTGAGGAAATGATAGAAAACCATACTTGAGCTTTGGTTTCTGCTATGAAATAAGTCATAAGTTTAGGGACCAAGGGTGTAATTTACTAATTTGTTAGTGGTTACTTTTGTACTTTAATTTAAGTTGCTTGTCAATATTTTCTTTTTCTACATTAAGTTTTGCATATATATACACATTTCATGAACATTTTTAAAATTTTTGATAATTTTGATTATGTTTTTGCAAAAGTGTAAAACAGTTGTAAATTAAAGACTTGAATCCGAATTAAACAAAAAATTAACACAAAATAAACTTTTCATTCCAATACTGAGACAAAAGAAACATTTCATTGAACATAAAATTTTCATGCAAAAGAAACAAGATAAAAACTAGAAACAATTACAAACTAAACTTCGGGGATTTCTCCGGATCAAATGACAAGTGTAGGTTGTCATAATCAAAAAACTCATCATCGGATGAGTCTTCCTTTTGCTCCGAAGCAAGTTTTCGTTTTTTGTTTGCCCATATCTGCTTCCATGTAGATTTAGTTTTTCGCTTAATAGCTTTGTCCTTACAGCTTTTTCCTTAGCAGCTTTTGCTTTAGCTTCTTTCTCTTCAAACTCTCTAAACCTTTTCTTATGTATCTCTGAACTGTGCTCACAAAACCCTTGGACTTGTTTTTCAAAGCTTTCTTCTTGCGCATTCATTCTAGCGTTTGCTGCCATTGTTGCTAATGTAAAGATGAAGTTGTGTGGAATGATTCTTGTGTCTACGAGTGTTACAATTTATATCTAAGAAGCGTTAGGCAATTGAAAGGTTTTTTTTTTCTTGGAAAAGACACACGGTTAAGTGATATAATGACTAAAGTAGTATAGGGACTAACGGTATAATTTACTAGGAACGTAGGTAAAACAGATATTGATGCCACTTTTGATTTTCCCAAACTATATTTATCACTTATCACTTATTAACCTAACAAGTATCTACTCAACAAACAACACACACCCTCATCCAATTAACTCATTCAATGACATCTTCTTCTTAAAAAAAAGGGATTTTCGTAAGAGGGTGGTAAACGATGCTATGGTTGACCATGTCATGAGCAAATATGGCAATAAATGGTATCATAACGAGGAAATGTTTGAGGTGATTCAAGAAGACTTGTGGAAAAGGGAGAACAATCAACATGATCTTGGTAATGGTAGGTGTATTCGTGTTTTTATTATTATTTTTTTTGTTAATTATGTGATAATTAAGTGTGGAGACTTCATTTTTGTTCACCTCTTTGTAGATAATGGATTAGAAACTCTAGAAGCCATAGCTAAACTTAGCAAGAGGGTGTCAAAGCCTGAAGTCATGTTTGGTAGTCTAAAGGAGGTAAAAGACAAAAATGGCCATGGCGGCAGAGGCCATTGCTAAATTTGATGAAGTTTTTGGAAGGGGAAAGAAGGCAAAGGAACCACACAAACAAAATGAGGTGATACTTATTGATTCTGATTCTAGCCTTGAGTTTTATAAGGATACCCTAAAAAACCTTCTAATTATTTGGTAAACAAGAGACCTCCTAAAACATGGGGAAAAAAATTCCAATCAGTTGTTTCAGAAAAAATAAGGGTTCCACTTTTAAACCTAAGATGCTCTCATGGTATTTGCTAACTAAGCATTCATCAAGTTCTGACTACGCTTTTGATTCAAGTTCTTCTTANTTTTATAAGGATACCCTAAAAAACCTTCTAATTATTTGGTAAACAAGAGACCTCCTAAAACATGGGGAAAAAAATTCCAATCAGTTGTTTCAGAAAAAATAAGGGTTCCACTTTTAAACCTAAGATGCTCTCATGGTATTTGCTAACTAAGCATTCATCAAGTTCTGACTACGCTTTTGATTCAAGTTCTTCTTATGAGAGTAATGATGCAAAAGGCCATGTTCAAGTGAAGAAAACGATCCTTGTCAAAGGTTTCAAGTCCAAGACCCCCAAGAATAGCGAATTACGTTCTAGGCCTTCCTGCTATTGGTCAGAAAAGTTTAGGAAAAAGAAAACCTAAAAATGATCCTCAAGCGTTGAAGTTGGGGAAAAATGTTATCTATTTTTAATTCTACTGTAGTTATTGATGTTTTTGGAACGGGATAATTCAATATTTACCCAATTTAAACATGAAAGTGTCATATATACCCAAAATACAACTTTTATATGCATGATGTACAATGCAATTAAAGCATTTTTTGGGTAAATATGACATTATCATGTTTAAGTTGGGTAAATATGGAGTTGCCTCTTTTTGGAACAATATTTTGTGTATTTTTATTTCTACTTTGTTAATGTTTAATGTTTATGTTAATGTTATTGAACACATATGTTTAACGTTACTGTTAGTTCGTAGCCATAAATTAATGTTGACTTGTTATTTTAATGGGATGCAATTAAGCTAAAAAACATGGACAAATTTATAAATTGAAAAGAAAAAAACTTGGTTTCACAACATTTCAAGTACTTAAAAGAGTTCAAACATAAGATACATAAAAGGAGATAAACAAAAGATAACAAAGGTAATCATCACAAGGTTACTACATCAATCCTTGATGAGGCGAAAAGTGTTACGCTTTTAGGGGGTCATTTAATCCCTAAATCGTTATTTTATGATCAAATATTGCCTTAAATCGTTCCTTTTGTCATTTTAGGTACCTTCAGGAAGAATTCTGGAAAACATTGCATTTTGGACGTTTTTGGAACATAAAAGTGAAGAAAACGACAAAGTCTCAAATCAAGCTGGAATTCCTACCTGACGGCGTCAGGCTTTGGATGCTGACGCCGTCACCTAAAGAAAAAGGAGTGGATTCAGACTATACTAGACGAACAAGGAAGGATTCTAGATGTTTACACCTGACGGCGTCAGGTGTTACAAGTTCCAGGCCGTCAGGTGTTAAGCTAAAGAGAGACGGCCCGGAAGGTTTTAAAGACTGACGGCGTCAGAAGTAGATCTTGGTGATCCGACAACCCTAGATACGGCGAGTTGACGGCGCCAGGACTTATAACTTGATGCCGTCAGAATGTATTTTCTATATATACTTTAGGATTTTCTTTCATTAAGGTGTGTAACTTTTGGGAGAACTTTAGGGATAAACCCTAGGTCGAATTCTCTGCCTTTTTCAAGGGCTTTTCACCCTTGTTTCATCCATGATTAATTAAAGATAAGTCTTCCATCAAATCATTCAATATGTCTATGTGTTGTGTGATTATATCTTATGCTTGTCTTTTAATTAACATGCTAGGCTAGGTTTCTCTTGTGTTTGCTCAGATCTAATGAAACCTAGCTATTGATTACTAGTTGTTGGTTTGTTATTAATTGTTGTGGGTGGGTGATGTCGATTTTAGGCTTAAGAAAACTGGCTAACTTCCAATTGGTGACTTGCTTGAACGTCTTAAGAAACATGAATCGGATGTATACTATGATTATTTGGTTGTATTTAATGCATAAGTAATTACTAGTGATTTCATGGTTTGGATACTAAACGTGTCGCTATAGAATGAAGTTTGCGCTTATAGAGTTAGGGAAGATCATACATGGCCCTACGAATGGTATTAAGGAATACAACCCGTCATCCACACAATTGTAACAAACCAATTAACCGGTAAAAGATAGCTAAAGAGAAATAAAATCAAAGTAAACACACTTTTCTCCATATTAGTTTCACAACCATTCACTTTCTTGTTATTTTATTTTCTTTGCATTAGTAGATATTTAGGTTAGTTGACTAGCAATTAATTCTGCCCACTCTTCCAAATACCTGAGATTTTTACTTGCTTTCCATAAAATATAAAAAATACAAAAAGAATCATCCCTCACCCTTAGACCTAATTAGAGTAGTTTTAAATCCTAACGACACTATTCCCCGAGAGAACGATCAATCCCCCGGTACTTGCCACTTTACTATACTACATCGGTCAGGTACACTGCCTGGTGGGGATTGCAAGCTTCTCAAGATCCCTTGAGAGGTAAAACCTACTACGTAGGCCGCAACCCACGCATCAATCCTCCATGGCTGAAGCTTCTTGATAAAAGTGGTCAAATCATAAAGAAGAGCAAGCTTCTGTGCAACTGATGAGACGAAAAATGTTACGTTTTTAGGGGTCGTTTTGAGTCCTAATTCGTATGTTTTTGGTTTGGATTTCACCCAAAGTCGTTTCTTTTCTCATTTTAGGTACTTTTGAAGGGAAAATCACAAAAGAAGCATTTTCGGGCGTTTTCGGAGTGAAAAAGTGCGGAAAACAACAAAAACTCAAAAGACCTTGAAGATTACAGAAGGTGACGCCGTCACACTCTACGAGGTGACGCCGTCAGGAACAAGTGAAGTCCAGAATTGGAAAAATACTCGTGACGGGCCAGAGAGTTCGTAGTGCAAATTGGTGACGCCGTCAACCAAGGCCGTCAGATCTGGAACCAGCAATTATGACCACGTCAAGGAAGGCCGTCTGAAAACCCTAATCGCCGAGCTGACAACGTCACCTATTGGGTTGATGCCGTCAGCCCGCGTTTTCTATATATATAGAACGATTTTTCTTTACTTTATATATAACTTGGAGAACTAGAGTCGAATTTTGGTGTGAAGAACTTTAGGGTTAAACCCTA
>LBNU01038370.1:0-26974 GCA_014162995.1 Artemisia annua | reverse complement strand
CGGAATTTACTTAGCAACACTTAGAAGATTGTTTATGTGATGTATTGTGAATGAGAGCAGTAGTATGTAACACAAAGCTTCAATATTATTAATGATAATAATACGAGTGATCTTAGCTATCACTAGGGTTACACCTTGAAGCTCTCTAGAATAATTCGTACGATTGAGAATGACCTAGGATCTCCTTTTATAGACTAAGGAGTCCTTTACAAGATAAGTATTAAGCTATCTAAATAGAATATACACAAGATCTATTCTATACTTATCTATACATGAATACATCAGTTATCTAATAAGCAGTGGTAACTATATATACTAGCAGTGGTAATGAGTTTCCACTGCCAGTGCATTCTTCAGCAGTGTCTTCCACAAGCGTATCAGTGGTAACTGTTAGCTTTATTCCCAACAAAGATCAAGTGCTACAATAAATAGAAAGGATGCCAAGTTAATGACATGATTCATCAAAATCATGAGAAGTAACGAGAATAATAATATGACATTAGTCAATCGCATTCCCAAAGGTAAGTGCCAAAGGATGGCACGATCCGAGATGACAAGTTAAAGTGGTACTCCCATCAATTGAAAGATTTCAAAACAATGGATAACTAAAACAACATACGCAATTCAAAGGCATAAGAAGAATGTTCACACTCAGAGTTGAACAATAAAATAACTAGTGGAATTGACAAAGTACACCAAATGTCAATATCATCAAAGAAAATAAAGTAAAGTAGTGAAAATGTTTCAGAGATCACCGCATCGTTCATAAAAGGTTAAAGTAAACGAACTCATTAATACATATCATAGTACTATACACATACGTAAGAATTTGAGAAGAGAGTAATACATATATGTACGGGTATCCTTATACAATACTAGTATCGACGTTCGAGGGAGAAAATAAGAAAACATGAAGTATGCGATAATCGGAGTGGTCAGCGTATATATAACCGACCGACATAAAGTAAATAGTATGACATCATAAGATAGGCGTGAAAGAGTGAAATCATGATTAGGAGATATACTCATTATTCATCTAATAGAAGTATGGATACAAAATAGAGCATATAAGTTACCTGGGAGCAAGGGCACGCGGATAGAACAATGGTGAAAGACTTACAAATTTTCGACAATCAGTTATAGTTTAGGTTTTGAAAAAGACCTTGTTCCCTATAACTAATGCTCTGATACCATTCTGTGACACCCCCAAAATTTTAACGCAGCGGAATACAAATTTGGGTGTCACTTCATATTCATACATACAAGTTACATAAAACGACCTCAAAAGAGACGTTTAATAAAATGTCACATTCGATTTGATAAATTAGAGTACAAAGGTCCCAACAATTTCTATTTAAAACTTAAGTTAAAAGAGTTAAAACATGATTCATATGTATATTATAAAGATAAAAAGTTATCGAATGTGTAGAAAACAAGTCCTTCAATATTTGATATCCACGCGACTCCGATTGCTCCCAATGCTCAGCTAGCATACTAATACCTGAGAAAATACATGCTAAAAAGTCAACATAAAGTTGAGTAAATTCATAGAGTTTAATAAGTAATAAGTTGAATAAAAGATAATTCAGTTTAAAAGAAGTTGGGCTACGTTGTTATACGCCCGTAATTAAGTTGACATGTAACAAATACAATTCAGGAAATAAGATTTATAGCATTGAGCTCATGACACCGAACCTTGGCGAAGCTTAAATGCCCCTCATAGGGTATTCAATTGCCATTTACCTCAATTCTCAATATTATATGTCCGTTTGGTAATAAAGGCTCCAAGTGAGCGCTACTCACCCGAACAGGCCTGCCTGGCGAAATATGCATATCTATAATATTAGCGTTTACTCACGTTATTTACGGTTCATGAAATTAGAGACTTGGATGGAAAAGGTACTCAATGTCTATAATCATGTAATCAGGTCAAGCATATCAAAAACTACTTGTATTCAGTTTGTAAAACTAGCATGTATCCCCTTGCGCGGTTTATAAAACATTTAAATAAGAGTAAAGGTGAGGCTATGAACTCACCTTAAGAGCAACGAGATCAGAAGTAAAATGGATCTTCAGACGAGTGCGAAGCGTCTAAGCACAACCTAAAAGACGCGACGCGACTTAGAATGATAAAGAAGAGCGATATGAAAAAGTAAATCAAATGATCACGAGATATGTTTCCGAGATAAGCATGACATTGCACTAAGACTTAACCCAAGGTATTTTTACTCCCAATATGGTTTTTGACCTGATCTTATAGGTAATAAAACACCTACTAAGTTTCATCCCTCAATTCTTGTTTCACCTATGTGTATCTACATGTTTTAAATTTCAAGACAAGACGTAAAAACCATGTTGCTGAATTTTAATCTCTTACGAAAATGGCCATAAATCCTAAGCTATTATAGCAATTGAAGTAAGACCAATTGGAGGTGTTAGCCTAAGATGTCTACTACTGAGCCATGTATTAGAACCCAGAATTTTAGTCCCAAAAACCTGGAGATTAACACGTTTATCATTCAAAGGTCAGAACTGACTCGTTTTCGTAAAATGACCAAAACTCCCTCATCCGGAGGAATTGGTAAACCCTCCAATTAGCCAATGGTCCTCATATGTTGTACCCTTCAACCATGTAAAAATCCAGTAGCCCCTAGTTCAAAATTTATTAATTACAAGTGAAACAATCTGCATTACAATTTCTGGGTACAAACTAAATATGTTTCCACGGTTTTGGTCGTATCTCGACCATCCGGAATAGTTGGTTTTCCGGCCAACTCGCCACTAGGACCTGAGATATTAACCTATTCATTTATGAAAAGCTTCAGTAGGCTCTAAGCCAAAAATTTACCATTAACACACAAACAATCTGCAAGTTACCTATTTTGACTAGTTTTACTAATTTGGGCATAACTTGGTCATCTGGAGGAGATAAAAATTCCTCCAACTAGCCACATGAAGCTTAGACCTATATCTATCTAAAAATGTAATTTCCCAGCAGGCCATAAGCCAAAAACATTGCACACCAATTCGTTTTTGCTGCTGATCTAAAATAGTACCAAAAATAATTTTCAAAATCAATTCAAACATTGTTTTTATTCCATCAAAATCCTATGCAATGCAACACTAATCATCACAAACAACTCAAGAACACTAAAACTCATCAAATCAGAAAACCCATAATTAATTAAATAACAAAAACCATTTGCATGTGAAAAAAATCAAAGAGGATGATGTGATATGCATACTAGGAGGGAAAATCAATGAAACCTTCTAGGGTTTGGATAGAAACGACCCAAAAGTCACCACCACAAGCTTGGACCTTCTCTTCTACACTTCTAATGAGACTTGTGGGCTGGGAAAAAGAACCCTTAACAACCTTGATGAAGACTTCAAGAATACTCCAAGAAATCACCAAGAATCTTTAAGAAAACCTTCAAAACTAAGCTTCAAAGTGTGATTTTCTTCAAGGGTCTTCAAGAGGGTGTTGTGATTATGATTGTATGATCAATTGAAGGCTGAGGTGGTGGTGTTTTGTTGGTGGTTCACGGCAGCAAGCACCAAGGGGAGATGGAAATGGATGGTTTTCTCTAGATTTGCATGGAGAATGAAATGAGCCTGTTTTTCTTGGAAATGAGAAAAAGTGTGAAGTGTGTTGGTATAATAAAGGGGGTGGATGGTTTTGGGGTCCCAAGGGGGGTAATTTATTCTATTTCTTTTGTAAAAATATAAGTAAATAAAGTGTGGATGATATGTATAAGTGTTGGAGTGGATTATGTAAGGTAATCAGTAGTATTTAGGGGTTTTAAGTGATAAATTGGAAAGGTGAAGAGTGGTGAACGACCAAAGCTAGAAAAATATAGATAAAGATCAGATTTTATTAATATTGGATTAATATTTGGTGTATTATGGTGTTTGTGGGGTTTAACTTAAGTGTACGGTCTTAAAAACGCGAATTACGCAGAACCGGGTGACCTGAAAACGTGAATTTTAGAAAAGTGTTATAAAAATAATATGAAATTTTTATGGAGTGTTAAAATAGTAAATTTTAATATTTCATGAGAGCCTTGGGTTTATCGGAGTGTTTAAACGTTGTTAAAAATGAAACCGTGAGTCGAAAACACGTTTGGTGACACCGGTTCTTGATAAAAGTGACGTAAGCTATAAAAATGACACGAAAAGTATAAAACTCTTTTGTAAACATGAAATATTTTAAAAATTCATAAAAATATGTAAATTATCATAGTCTAGGGTTGGTTCACTTTGTCAAAACCTTAAAACGTAAATTTAAATCGGGTAAAACGTAACGGTGCAAGGTTTACGTAAAAATGGAAAAATTGAAAAGTGACTTTTAAAATAGGATTGTAAGGAAACAATGATGCATAAAAAGTGTAGAATGGACGTAGTCTAGTCGCGGTTGAATTAATTGAACGTGTTATGACGAAATGCGGGTAACTTCCGAGGAAGTTAATTAAATAAAAAAAATAGAATAGTTAATTAATAAAATACTAAAATTAATGACATGAAATTTTTGAAATGTCACAGCACGTACCCCTTAAGAGAGCTCCGTCCCGGAGCTTAACTCGCTTTATCTCCTGACAGTTCACTTGAGAAAAGATAAGGATACTCGTAAGGAATGAAGTCTAGAATAACTAACGACGCGGTTCGATTCTCGTCGTCTAAGGAGAATTTTAAACTATTCTTTCTTGATAAAAATGGTGTTCATAATAGAGATAAAATAGGTTCAAGAATCATTTTTGGTCATTTTAAAGATTTTTGTGATGGATGCATGTATAAAAACTATGTTGAAACTCGGGTTTATGGTTGTGATTGTAGAAGGTCTATTTTCAAATCTTTAGGAATCATTAGTTGAAACGAAGTTTAAATCAGTCATATCCTTAAGACGTGATTAAAATATGATGTATAAAACATGTAATTTGAAAGATAGGGCATGGTGTTATTATAAATATTAGTTATGGTTTTTACAAAAGAGGGTGGTTAGAACCGACTCTTTAACTTAAGAAGGTCATTTTAGTAATTTAAACACTTGCGAAATATTTGTAAAATTTTCATAAAGATGCATAAAATTTTTATAGAAGCCCATGGAGGTGCTTAATGAATTTTGTGCTCGGGATTTTGACAAAGTAACAAGATAGCAACGACTATAGAACAAGTGATAGAAATCACCTAATGTGTAAGTAACGGTATGAGGGAACGAATTGAATGTGCTAAGGGTCCTTAAAGGAAAGGATAGAATAAAAGTGTTGGCGATAAGACAAGAGAAGACAAGGAATTTATCAAGTCGTCAATTCGTGGAAGCAGATAATAGTACATTAATAAGAGCTTATCAAGCTCGCGGCGGTCGATATAAAATCGGAAATCCACATAATAAATTATGAGTCGAGAGGAGTTCATAGCCCAAGGATGATTCGTACACACGCTATGGTGGATACACATAAGCCCACTCATTCATAACTCGTCACTTACATAAAGAGGCGTCCCAATCCATGTAAGTGAAGATTTATGAATTTATGGTTTAGCGGTTTATAATTTCCTTATTCAAATGAAGAAGCGTCCCAATTCATTTCAATAAAACGATTATAAATCATCCTACTTAAGTATGTTCGTCACAAAAAAAATACACAACAAGATCAAGTGCTACAATAAATAGAAAGGATGCCTAGTTAATGACATGATTCTTCAAAATCATGAGAAGTAACGAGAATAATAATATGACATTAGTCAATCGCATTCCCAAAGGTAAGTGCCAAAGGATGGCACGATCCGAGATGACAAGTTAAAGTGGTACTCCCATCAATTGAAAGATTTCAAAACAATGGATAACTAAAACAACATACGCAATTCAAAGGCATAAGAAGAATGTTCACACTCAGAGTTGAACAATAAAATAACTAGTGGAATTGACAAAGTACACCAAATGTCAATATCATCAAAGAAAATAAAGTAAAGTAGCGAAAATGTTTCAGAGATCACCGCATCGTTCATAAAAGGTTAAAGTAAACGAACTCATTAATACATATCATAGTACTATACACATGCGTAAGAATTTGAGAAGAGAGTAATACATATATGTACGGGTATCCTTATACAATACTAGTATCGACGTTCGAGGGAGAAAATAAGAAAACACGAAGTATGCGATAATCGGAGTGGTCAGCGTATATATAACCGACCGACATAAAGTAAATAGTATGACATCATAAGATAGGCGTGAAAGAGTGAAATAATGATTAGGAGATATACTCATTATTCATCTAATAGAAGTATGGATACAAAATAGAGCATATAAGTTACCTGGGAGCAAGGGCGCGCGGATAGAACAATGGTGAAAGACATACAAATTTTCGACAATCAGTTATAGTTTAGGTTTTGAAAAAGACCTAGTTCTCTATAACTAATGCTCTGATACCATTCTGTGACACCCCCAAAATTTTAACGCAGCGGAATACCAATTTGGGTGCCACTTCATAGTTCATACATACAAGTTACATAAAACGACCTCAAAAGAGACGTTTAATAAAATGTCACATTCGATTTGATAAATTAGAGTACAAAGGTCCCAACAATTTCTATTTAAAACTTAAGTTAAAAGAGTTAAAACATGATTCATATGTATATTATAAAGATAAAAAGTTATCGAATGTGTAGAAAACAAGTCCTTCAATATTTGATATCCACGCGACTCCGATTGCTCCCAATGCTCAGCTAGCATACTAATACCTGAGAAAATACATGCTAAAAAGTCAACATAAAGTTGAGTAAATTCATAGAGTTTAATAAGTAATAAGTTGAATACAAGATAATTCAGTTTAAAAGAAGTTGGGCTACGTTGTTATACATGCTAAAAAGTCAACATAAAGTTGAGTAAATTCATAGAGTTTAATAAGTAATAAGTTGAATACAAGATAATTCAGTTTAAAAGAAGTTGGGCTACGTTGTTATACGCCCGTAATTAAGTTGACATGTAACAAATACAATTCAGGAAATAAGATTTATAGCATTGAGCTCATGACACCGAACCTTGGCGAAGTTTAAATGCCCCTCATAGGGTATTCAATTGCCATTTACCTCAATTCTCAATATTATATTTCCGTTTGGTAATAAAGGCTCCAAGTGAGCGCTACTCACCCGAACAGGCCTGCCTAGCGAAATATGCATATCTATAATATTAGCGTTTACTCACGTAATTTACGGTTCATGAAATTAGAGACTTGGATGGCAAAGGTACTCAATGTCTATTATCATGTAATCAGGTCAAACATATCAAAAACTACTTGTATTCAGTTTGTAAAACTAGCATGTATCCCCCTCGCGCGGTTTATAAAACATTTAAATAAGAGTAAAGGTGAGGCTATGAACTCACCTTAAGAGCTACGAGATCAGAAGTAAAATGGATCTTCAGACGAGTGCGAAGCGTCTAAGCACAACCTAAAAGACGTGACGCGACTTAGAATGATAAAGAAGAGCGATATGAAAAAGTAAATCAAATGATCACGAGATATGTTTCCGAGATAAGCATGACATTGCACTAAGACTTAACCCAAGGTATTTTTACTCCCAATATGGTTTTTGACCTGATCTTATAGGTAATAAAACACCTACTAAGTTTCATCCCTCAATTCTTGTTTCACCTATGTGTATCTACATGTTTTAAATTTCAAGACAAGACGTAAAAACCATGTTGCTGAATTTTAATCTCTTACGAAAATGGCCATAAATCCTAAGCTATGATAGCAATTGAAGTGAGACCAATTGGAGGTGTTAGCCTAAGATGTCTACTACTGAGCCATGTATTAGAACCCAGAATTTTAGTCCCAAAAACCTGGAGATTAACACGTTTATTATTCAAAGGTCAGAACTGACTCGTTTTCGTAAAATGACCAAAACTCCCTCATCCGGAGGAATTGGTAAACCCTCCAATTAACAAATGGTCCTCATATGTTGTACCCTTCAACCATGTAAAAATCCAGTAGCCCCTAGTTCAAAATTTATTAATTACAAGTGAAACAATCTGCATTACAATTTCTGGGTACAAACTAAATATGTTTTCACGGTTTTGGTCGTATCTCGACCAACCGGAATAGTTGGTTTTCCGGCCAACTCGCCACTAGGACCTGAGATATTAACCTATTCATTTATGAAAAGCTTCAGTAGGCTCTAAGCCAAAAATTTACCATTAACACACAAACAATCTGCAAGTTACCTATTTTGACTAGTTTTACTAATTTGGGCATAACTTGGTCATCCGGAGGAGATAAAAATTCCTCCAACTCGCCACATGAAGCTTAGACCTATATCTATCTAAAAATGTAATTTCCCAGCAGGCCATAAGCCAAAAACATTGCACACGAATTCGTTTTTGCTGCTGATCTAAAATAGTACCAAAAATAATTTTCAAAATCAATTCAAACATTGTTTTTATTCCATCAAAATCCTATGCAATGCCACACTAATCATCACAAACAACTCAAGAACACTAAAACTCATCAAATCAGAAAACCCATAATTAATTAAATAACAAAAACCATTTGCATGTGAAAAAAATCAAAGAGGATGATGTGATATGCATACTAGGAGTGAAAATCAATGAAACCTTCTAGGGTTTGGATAGAAACGACCCAAAAGTCACCACCACAAGCTTGGACCTTCTCTTCTACACTTCTAATGAGACTTGTGGGCTGGGAAAAAGAACCCTTAACAACCTTGATGAAGACTTCAAGAATACTCCAAGAAATCACCAAGAATCTTTAAGAAAACCTTCAAAACTAAGCTTCAAAGTGTGATTTTCTTCAAGGGTCTTCAAGAGGGTGTTGTGATTATGATTATATGATCAATTGAAGGCTGAGGTGGTGGTGTTTTGTTGGTGGTTCACGGCAGCAAGCACCAAGGGGAGATGGAAATGGATGGTTTTCTCTAGATTTGCATGGAGAATGAAATGAGCCTGTTTTTCTTGGAAATGAGAAAAAGTGTGAAGTGTGTTGGTATAATAAAGGGGGTGGATGGTTTTGGGGTCCCAAGGGGGGTAATTTATTCTATTTCTTTTGTAAAAATATAAGTAAATAAAGTGTGGATGATATGTATAAGTGTTGGAGTGGATTATGTAAGGTAATCAGTAGTATTTAGGGGTTTGAAGTGATAAATTGGAAAGGTGAAGAGTGGTGAACGACCAAAGCTAGAAAAATATAGATAAAGATCAGATTTTATTAATATTGGATTAATATTTGGTGTATTATTGTGTTTGTAGGGTTTAACTCAAGCGTACGGTCTTAAAAACGTGAATTACGCAGAACCAGGAGACCTAAAAACGTGAATTTTAGAAAAGTGTTATAAAAATATTATGAAGTTGCTATGAAGTGTTAAAATGGCTAATTTTAGTATTTCATGAGAGCCTTTCGTTTATCGGAGTGTTTAAACGTCGTTAAAAATGAAACCGTGAGTCGAAAACACATTTGGTGACACCGGTTCTTGATAAAAGTGACGTAAGCTATAAAAATGACACGACAAGTATAAAACTCTTTTGTAAACCTGAAATAGTTTAAAAATTCATAAAAAATATGTAAATTACCATAGTCTAGGGTTGGTTCACTTTGTCAAAACCTTAAAACGTAAATTTAAATCGGGTAAAACGTAACGGTGACTTTTAAAATAGGATTGTAAGGAAAAAATGATGCATAAAAAGTGTAGAATGAACGTAGTCTAGTCGCGGTTGAATTAATTGAACGTGTTATGAAGAAACGCGGATAACTTTCGACGAATTTAATTCTTTAAAAATAGAATAGTTAAATACTCTTAAGATTAATGACATGAAATTTTTTAAATGTCACAGGGGAGCACGGAAGTAGTTGGGTCAATGGTTCGGAGTTGGTTAAACCATGGCGGTAGGAGCAAGGCTTCACTAGTATGATGCACGCTCAATTCATTAAATGATGGGGGTCGGGATAGTCTAATACATTCGGGGATCATCTTCCATTCTATATGCTCAAGATTGTCTTCTCAAGTTATCTTCTCAAGTTGTCCTCTACATTGGCGAAACCTTTTTGCTTCGACAAAAGGGGGAGAGAGGAAGTGTAAACTAGTAACTTCTACACTTTACTATGAGTTACGGTTTACATATTTGTCATCATCAAAAAGGGGGAGATTGTTAGTGCAAACGTTACGACGTTTTATCTACACAATTTCTTCATGTTTTAATGATGACAAACGGGTAACTTGTAATACATAATGTAAAGTGCACAAGTTACTCGTTCACACTTCAACGTCTCTCGACATCACTTCAGGTATGTACAAACACACTTTACTAACTTTGTTAAGTGATCAAAGAAAATATTTTTGTCCTTAAACCTTACATTTTATAAATGTGACAAAACATTTTTCTTACAAAAATAAACTAGAAATTTTTTTTTGTATTTATAAAGAAATGTTTAATAAGAAAAATAAATTTGAAATTTGAATTTCAAATTGTCCAAACGTCCTTATTTCCCGCCCAAATCAGATAAAATTTCACCAGGTAACATTTCACCACAAAAGGACAAAAACTGTCAGGAAGGTCTCTTAAATAGGTGACGGTCCCTTATTGATAAGGGACCATGCAAGGTTTAAGGGACCGTCCCTGGCTTCTCGTGTTGGCTATAAATACTGACCCATTTTCATCAGAAAAACCAATCCTCTTTGCACAAAAATTTCCTGGTCTTTCCTTTTCATCTTTGATCACTATAACTCTTTGGTATATGTTTATAAGTGATCCCGTCATCCACTACATCATGTGCAAGAGAAGAACACTCGAAGTCGTCAAGAATCAAAGTGTTATTGAGTCCACGCACCAACTAGTGTTATGATTTTCTTTTTCCTATACCTCATGGGTAAGAGAAGAACTCTCGACATAGATAAAGATTTGAGATGTTATAGGTGTCCACACACAAACATAACAAGTGTTACGGTGATAGGTTCTATAAATATTGTCAATGTTTCCTACTTGTGTGGAAGTCAAGGATGGGGTTATTTGTGTGAACTTGGATGGTGATGTAGATCCAAGAAATCTTGTAACTAGAATAGGTCATGTAATTGTTGTATGGTGTGTGGTGTCCTAGTATGTAAGTTAGGACTTAGTTGAGTCGGTGTGTGAAGGCTTGGATCGGGTGATGATCTAAGTGTGTCTCGTGTGAAGGCTTGGATTGGGTGAAGATCCAAGTGTGTCTTAGTGTGAAGATTCAAGTGAACGGGAGTGCTCGTTCATGTGAAGGATTGGATCGTGTGTCGATCTAAGTGGGACAAGAGTGCTTGTTTGTGTGGCCACGTGGGCCTTGGTGTAGATTGGTTCTAGCTAGGATTAGGACTCGACATTCCGCTTAGTGTCGTTAAACTTGGTGTAAGCTTGTGTACGGTTTGTTCCGCCTAAAGGGAGCGTGTTATTAGTGAATTGAAGTAACTCTCGAGTATGGTACTCGGGGAGTGGAGTAGTACGAAGGGGTGCTTCGTGCCGAACCAGTATAAATCATCGTGTCCGGTTTGCGTTTTCTCTTCCTTGCTCTTTACTTTCTATACTTGCATTACATTTATGTTTGTGTGGCTTGGTGTGTATGTGCTTGTGATATCAACTAGTTAACTTAGAAATACAAAACATAAGAAAACTTAATAACACGTAACAAACTCACTGACGGCGGTCCCTTAAATAGGGCGGCGGTCCCAAATATATATGGAACCGTCCAAACATTTCGAGGACCGTCCACAGTGTAATCACAAATAGCTAAATACTTTTAATCTCGTGATATTCTTATGTGATTACTTGTTATGATGACATAACATCTATTCATATTTAGTCACGCTTGATCGAAAATTTGATACGAAATATTTTAAGTTTTAAAGAGGAACATATTCACCCCCCTCCCTACGTTTCTACACTCAAATTCCACAAAAATATGAGTGTGCCGGTAACTTGTACTAAATTTTAGAACTTGGCTTGTATACTATTTGAGGCCATCATAATGAGTATTATTGATATAATTGGAGTGACTTGTCTAACTTGGTAATTTTTAGGATTACACCCAAATAGCCTTTATATGTTATGTTATATTAACTAACCACATTGGTTGGTTAATCCCCGTATAAACCCATTTATTACTCTTATTTTTAGAGTAAGATAGCTCCAGAAAAACCCTCAGATCCCTTCCTTTCGTTTCTTACACCAATATAAAATTGTTTTGTTACACCTATACACCTTAGCCTACCCTATAGATTAAAGTCCGTGATTGGTTGCTTTTGTAAAGTGTGTATTTCGTGTGTTCGTGTGTGTTTCTTATCTTTGGCTAGGTCGGGAATTGCACATCGCAATAGGGAATGTGATAGTAGTTATTTTTTATTTTTGTGTGTTTACTATTATCACTATTATTTTTATATCTGAAGTATTGAAGTATATGAAAAAATCATCGAGGTTTATTATGATGATGAAGTGGTGAAATTTTACACCATTAGTTGTTTATTTGATGTTATGATATTAAAGGAAAAAAAAGAAAGAGAAAGAAAAAGTGAGAAAGTGAGATAATCGGTTTGTCTAAACTTAGCCGATTTTATATTTATGAGCTAATCGATTATTCGTTGGTACGCGTTATAAACCAACGATGTAAAGTTATGTATTAGTGGAGATATCCCACTATTTATTATACCATATTTATGGATTGCAAGGGAGTTGGTCGTTATGGGAACGCCAACTAAGGTTTATTCTATGATTGAGACATCATTGAGTCTAATTCGTGTCTACCTTTTAAAGCGTGAGTTTCTATGTTAAAGCGTGAGTTAGTCAATGATTTGTGTCTTTTTCAAGGGAAGGTCGGGAAGTAGTTAACCACATTTGTATGGACTTAATCTATCTGTTTGTTTATTTTATTTTTACACCATTTTTATGTATTTTCCAAGTACAATCCTTACCCTTACCAAGTTACTTTATTCGTTGTTAGCTTTCGAGAGACAATGTCTAGGATACATTTTCATAAGTTTAATCTAAGGTTTACTTGAGGACAAGTAAAGTTCAAGTGGAGGGATATTTGATGACATCAAATAATGTCATATTTATAACATCATTTCTCCCGTTTATATTGCTCATTTTATACTATTTTATTTGAGGTTTGATACTTAATCATTTACTTTTGTAAATCTCAGTAATATTGGAGCAATTGGAGAAAGTTATGGAAAATGACGTGTTTTGGAGCAAAAATGAAGATATTGAAGAAAGCCTACTGATCGGACACTCAATGCGGCGTATCAATACTAAATAGATACGCCATATCCATATACTTAGAAGATGTCAAGACCTTGCCTGACTTTGAAGAATACGACATATTCATCTTTGGGAATACGACATTGTAGAACCATAGAGGGGGGGGGGGGTAAATACGGTCTCTTCGGATTTATGGATGTTTAAAAACTTTAAGCCTCAAAGAGTACCAAGTGGTTGTACAAGGAATCCAACAACCAAAGTATGTAAAGCATGTAAAGAACACCACGATATATACTGGTTCGGGATGGGGGGTTTATAACATCTGTACGTCCAGTTGCGAATCCACGACACTATACTATTCACTAAGTACAATCCTTTCGGTGGACTACAAACCGTTAGAACTTTGCTCCATCGATATGCACTAAGATCGATGCTCACTAAGAAAGAGCTACTGCCCAATGGTATTCCGGCCTTGGAAAAACCACCCTCAAGGACTCGTGATTCGACTTAACCACAAAGACTACAAAGACTTCCCACCGGAAGTATCAAACCCCAACTAGATCCCCAATGATCTAGGCTTGGTCCCCAAGACACAAGACTTCTCTTACAACCAAATCGAATGAAAGAATGTTTGATTGTTTAATCAATACCTAACCTAATATAGAGACTCGATTCTAGTAGAAAGGGTATAGGGAAGAAGACCCTCGACATAATCACAAGAGTGGATTAGGTTCTTGTGATTCTTCCCTTGCTAAGAGATGTGTTCTTTCAAAGATGTTAGTGTGAAAGATTAAGAACACAAGATAGAATTAGAGGATTAGTGAGAAAGAATAGAGAGAAAGAATAATTGTAAGGGGTGAGGAATATAAGAGGAAATATGGGGTATTTATAGGCCAAGATCCCAAGTTGGGAAAAGTTTACCGAGGCCGGCGCGTCGTTGGCGCGTCGGGGCGCCAGCAGCGCGCCAACATGTCTAGTGAATTTTTCCTTTTGGGATCTTGGTCTTGTAAATACCCAACCTTGCTAAACCCTCAATTGTATTTCACACATTTGGACATTATCATTATTCATCCCAAAGGTCTACCAACTAAAATAGCCATTTTGTAAAAATATTGTAACACCCCCAAAAATTTGTTTAACAGCGGAAGACTTAATTGGGTGTTACGTAGAGGATCACAGTCATAATTATAGAAAACGACTCAAAGAGACGTTTTTAAGTTCATATTATTGAATTCAAATGCAAGGATGTTCAATAGTTATTACATCACATTGATGTTTTGAAATGACTGTTTATTAATGTTACACCACCGGCACAAAGGTCGAATGCCCACTCCATGCCTCCTGAACTTGCTTCAATTACCTGAGATACATGCTAAAAACTCAACAAAATTGTTGAGTGAATCTATAGCGTTTGTAATTAAAATCAGATGAACACATTCCAAGTATTTCACAGGTGTATAGTAGTTAGATCTGTATGCTTATTGCCATAAGTCTCATGAACACAACGTTAACAGGTATGTGAGCCGTGTAATGGCATCAACACAGTATAAGTTTCCCTTGGGTGAGGAGTTTGCCAGTTCTCCAAGTGTGTCAAATAATAGTGCATTTGTCTACCAGGTGTGGGCTAGAACAAATGGGTCTGTCAAGCACCAATAGATCTATTCACAGTTATTCGTGTTCACTCGCAAGTGACTAAGGTTCATGATAGAAGGGACTTTCAAGTTGGCGTGTGTCTTATGCAATAGTTGTGTAGCATACAATACTACAATAGTGAAAATAGTTGATCAAGATACTTGTGTTCATATAGTGTAGCATGTATCCCACCCACATAATTTGTAAAACATGTAAAAAGTGTGGGACTATAGACTCACCTCAGATGAGTGGTGTATGTAGGCAAATAAGTATGTCAAGTGCAACCGGTGAATGGCTCCAACACGCAACCTGGATAATATGAGAAACCTTAGTTTCCTGTAGTGGTGTGGTTTGTATTTGTGTAATGCCTTAAGTACAAAAACAATATTACACATAATATTGTCTTGTCTTTATGTTTGATGATGATAAGTCGTGCCAGACTTATAGAGTTGTACACTCTAGTAGGGTGTAGGGTTTTCAGTCCTTGATCTTGGTGAAAGTGATATATCAATTTGATTAGTGAAGGGTGATCTTTTGTTATCTAGTTAGTTCTCAAATATTTACTTCTTCTAATTAATGTTATTAAAATAAACACTTTTACTTAAGTTTGTGAAATTACAAGTTTAGCCCTTATACTTTATAAAGTTTACATTTTTAACCCATGTGTTTATAAAAATGACATTTAAGTACCTCAAGTTCATAATTATCTCATTTGTAACTTTACTTTGTCAAATTTAAAGTTTTGACACCATTGTTACCATATTTACACTTTTAGTCCTTGTACTTTCAAAGTTGACACTTTTAGTCCTTATGAAATGTGTATTTATATTTTTAGTACTTATAATATCAAATTAGTCAATAAATGACAAAAACATTTCAAATGTAATGTTTTAATACCAAGTTTGCAGAAATTACAGTTTTGGTCCTTGTAGTTTATAAACTTTGCAAGTTTAGTCCTTTATATATAAAATGTTCATTTTAGGTCCTTATAGTTCCAAATTTATACAAATGACTCAAAATAACTTATATTTACTGTTTGTAACCTTAGTTTGCAAAATTTACAGTTTTAACCCTTAGTTTGCAACGTTGGCAGTTTTAGTCCCTTAACTTTGTATCTTTTGCATTTTTAGTCCAAAACAACATTTTAGCTTATGACCTTATTCCAAATAGTTTTGCAAGTTCCCAGAAGCTTATAAAAAGTGGTGTGAGCTTATCAGTAGCTTATTTGAGCTTAAAGCTTATTTCGCATTTAGTTTAAGTGTTATTGGGCTTGGTGTGATCTGTTAAGGCCTAATAGGTGTTTTGTGGGCCCAGTGGGCTTCTAACTGGGTTTAGTGATTCTTGGGCTTAGCTTGGGCCTTGCCAAAGTGAGAGGGGGTGTTGTTAAGCTGTGAAACAGGCCACAACCAAATGTGAGTGTGATGGGCTTTAGCCCATTAAGGGTTGTGTTTATGTTTCTTTGTATGAGATAGGTGCTCAAGCTTTGAGCTTGTGAGGCAGCTTATCCAAGCTTATGAGAGAGTGAGATTTGTGTAGCTCGTTTACTAAGGTTCCAAAGAATGAGTTTGTACCAAAATATGTATATGCTATACGTATAAATACGAATAACGAGACCAAAGTGAAAGTGAGAAATTATTTGAAAACACTTAGAAATATTTCACTGTTTTTCGTTATAGGCCAAGGTGACTTGTAAACGTGTGATATTTGATATCTTAGGATTAGGTTAAGCTTGTATAGAGTTCATGGTCTCATTCTTAGGTGTATAAAGATATGAGTGAGTGTTTTTGTAAGACATGAGATTAAAGAGACATGGTTCAAAATGGATGAAAGTGTTGGTGATATATTCGAATAGAAAACATAGAGATGAGTTGCAAAATAAACCAAGTGTTGGAAACACTTACTACACCTTCAAAGGTGGGTAGATTACGAGCTGTGGAAGCTTGGTGAGGGTCTTGTGAGCTTATGGTTTGTTAGTTGGCACACCAAGGATCTAGGATGAGCTTGTGGAGAGCTTGTACGAGCTTGGGATGGGCTTAAACTTCTTGGCTTTCTTCTTGGTACAAGGCAGTGAACAAGAGAGATTTGTGAGTGAGTGTGAGAGTTTTACGTGATGTTTTCCTTGCATGAGAGTGTTTAACATAAGGATAGCGACCACTTGAGGGACAAAGGGAATATGAGCAGTAGGATAACGAGTAGGGTAGGGTATAGGATAGCTTGATTGGTGCAAGTAGTCTATCCATGTGGTATGAAACTTATGTGTTTCGGTTTTGATGAGATGACGAGGCTTGGAGCTTCTAGATGTTGATTTAATTTCGTATAGGGTGTGAAACGAGTGAGTAAAGGGTGTATTGAGGTCTAGAGGTGTTCACATGGTTAAGAGATCAAAAGGGAATATGTTTAAGGGTTCGTTTGGTAGCAGAATAACAAAAGTGTCCGTTTGGAGTTATAACCTATCCAAAAACATATTTGGTGGTCGAGTTGAAGTCTAGGGGTGTTGAGATTGATTATTGATAGCATTATAAGGGTAGTAGAGTAGTTTAGGAAGTTTATAGACATTGAGAAGTTCTTAGGAGTCCAAATGAAACAATACGTGACCAAAACATAAATAGACATGGTTGAATTATTCATTGTGAGGTCTTGTGAGCTTAGAGTTATGTTTAGCTTAGATCAAATGACTTAGAATGAGTAATAATATATTTCTAAATGCCTTGGAATGTCTCAAATGAGTTTGTGCATGGTATGACAATTTATGGGTACGTTTGTATATATAACGTGACAACAATTTGAGATATGGCTCATTTGTGAATCATGAGAGTTGTGAGTTGCTTAGAAACGTTTAGGAAGTCAATTGAGAGTGTTTGGAACATGATAGAATTAATGGCAACTTGTTTTACAAAATGTGAATAAAGTTGGGATACGTTTAGAAAAGTGTGACCTTGCTACAAAAGGTCCTTGGTTTACTGTGCATTTATACGTATTTGGTTGAGTTATTAGTTGATCTCGATTCTTTTGAGTGCAAAGAATGAGATGGCATGTTTTATTCCATGTGTTGTGTGTAAGAATCGCGAAAACGAGAGCCAAAGCAAATGTGTCTAGGCGTACGAGTTCATATATTTCTTTTGTTATTGGATTGGGCCGTTAGTGGGCTTGTGGGTTCTTTAGGCCCATTTGTAGTTTAAACATGATCCGTGTAGTGGTATTGGGCTAGTGTAGGCCTAATGGGTGTTGTGTGGCCAATTTGGTCATGTGGGGCCCACTTCTGAATAATGTGGGTCTTATAGTGAATATTATAATATATTTGGTAGTTGTGGGGCCCACAGAGATGTATTCCAGTTGTGTGAGTGTTGTGGGGCCCACAGAGATGTATTCCAGTTGNTGAGATTTGTGTAGCTCGTTTACTAAGGTTCCAAAGAATGAGTTTGTACCAAAATATGTATATGTTATACGTATAAATACGAATAACGAGACCAAAGTGAAAGTGAGAAATTATTTGAAAACACTTAGAAATATTTCACTGTTTTTCGTTATAGGCCAAGGTGACTTGTAAACGTGTGATATTTGATATCTTAGGATTAGGTTAAGCTTGTATAGAGTTCATGGTCTCATTCTTAGGTGTATAAAGATATGAGTGAGTGTTTTTGTAAGACATGAGATTAACGAGACATGGTTCAAAATGGATGAAAGTGTTGGTGATATATTCGAATAGAAAACATAGAGATGAGTTGCAAAATAAACTAAGTGTTGGAAACACTTACTACACCTTCAAAGGTGGGTAGATTACGAGCTGTGGAAGCTTGGTGAGGGTCTTGTGAGCTTGTGGTTTGTTAGTTGGCACACCAAGGATCTAGGATGAGCTTGTGGAGAGCTTGTACGAGCTTGGGATGGGCTTAAACTTCTTGGCTTTCTTCTTGGTACAAGGCAGTGAACAAGAGAGATTTGTGAGTGAGTGTAAGAGTTTTACGTGATGTTTTCCTTGCATGAGAGTGTTTAACATAAGGATAGCGACCACTTGAGGGAAAAAGGGAATATGAGCAGTAGGATAACGTAGTAGGGTAGGGTATAGGATAGCTTGATTGGTGCAAGTAGTCTATCCATGTTGTATGAAACTTATGTGTTTCGGTTTTGATGAGATGACGAGGCTTGGAGCTTCTAGATGTTGATTTAATTTTGTATAGGGTGTGAAACGAGTGAGTAAAGGGTGTGTTGAGGTCTAGAGGTGTTCACATGGTTAAGAGATCAAAAGGGAATATGTTTAAGGGTTCGTTTGGTAGCAGAATAACAAAAGTGTCCGTTTGGAGTTATAACCTATCCAAAAACATAGTTGGTGGTCGAGTTGAAGTCTAGGGGTGTTGAGATTGATTATTGATAGCATTATAAGGGTAGTAGAGTAGTTTAGGAAGTTTATAGACATTGAGAAGTTCTTAGGAGTCCAAATGAAACAATACGTGACCAAAACATAAATAGACATGGTTGAATTATTCATTGTGAGGTCTTGTGAGCTTAGAGTTGTGTTTAGCTTAGATCAAATGACTTAGAATGAGTAATAAGATATTTCTAAATGCCTTGGAATGTCTCAAATGAGTTTATGCATGGTATGACAATTTATGGGTACGTTTGTATATATAACGTGACAACAATTTTAGATATGGCTCATTTGTGAATCATGAGAGTTGTGAGTTGCTTAGAAACGTTTAGGAAGTCAATTGAGAGTGTTTGGAACATGATAGAATCAATGGCAACTTGTTTTACAAAATGTGAATAAAGTTGGGATACGTTTGGAAAAGTGTGACCTTGCTACAAAAGGTCCTTGGTTTACTGTGCATTTATACGTATTTGGTTGAGTTATTAGTTGATCTCGATTCTTTTGAGTGCAAAGAATGAGATGGCACGTTTTATTCCATGTGTTGTGTGTAAGAATCGCGAAAACGAGAGCTAAAGCAAATGTGTCTAGGCGTACGAGTTCATATATTTCTTTTGTTATTGGATTGGGCCGTTAGTGGGCTTGTGGGTTCTTTAGGCCCATTTGTAGTTTAAACATGATCCGTGTAGTGGTATTGGGCTAGTGTAGGCCCAATGGGTGTTGTGTGGCCAATTTGGTCATGTGGGGCCCACTTGTCAATAATGTGGGTCTTATAGTGAATATTATAATATATTTGGTAGTTGTGGGGCCCACAGAGATGTATTCCAGTTGTGTGAGTGTTGTGGGGCCCACAGAGATGTATCTAGTTGTGTGAGTGTTGTGGGGCCCACCAGGAGGGATGTGGGTCCCATAAATGTGTGTTGTAATTCGTACTTGTTATTGTGGGGTCCACTGAGGTAGAAATCTCATATGTGGTTGTTGTGAGTGCAAAGTGTTGCACTTGTGATCAAAACTGATCCATAGTTACGTTGTGCCTTGTCCAGGTTATTGTGGGTTGCGTGTGAGCTCATTCATGGTAATTGTGAATCACATAGCACATAATGATTCAGAGTTGCATAGTGTAAACAAAAAGTTTAAATTTTGCCTAAAAATGGGTGCATGAATAGTAACATACAATTACTTCATGATTAGTAGTTGTTAATAACTAGGGTTTTTCACAGGATATTACAGCACCTATCCGTCATTCAAATTTCGTCCCGGAATTTAAGTTGTTGGTGGTTGTGTGTGTTCTCTGAGAACAAGTGTGGGTATTTGGCGCGGATCTGGTCCTCACGCTCCCGAAATATACCCGGGTTCTTGCGTAAAATTTCATCAAATTTTCACGGTAGGGATAAGGTTTTGTTTTAACCGTTTCACTTCATGGTCCATAATCTCTATGGGTTCTTCCGTGAAGGCAAGTTTTTCATCAAGCTGAATTTCTTTCAGCGGTATTACCAGTGTTTTGTCAGAAAGATACGTCTTTAGGTTCGAAACGTGAAATACGTTGTGTACACGGCTGAGCTCTTCCAGTAATTCAAGTTTATAAGCCACAGGACCAATCCTTTCTAGGATCTTGAATGGTCCAATGTATCGGGGGTTTAGTTTGTTGCGCTTTCCAAAGCATATTGTTCCCTTCCAGGGAGATATTTTTCAACATTACTCCATTTCCTACCTGAAGTTCCATTGGTTTTCGCCTCACATCAGTATAACTCTTCTGCCTATCGCTGGCAGCTTGCAACCGTTGTCTGATCTTAACGATCTTTTTAGTTGTTTCAAGAATCAGGCCTCTTACCTCGACTCAACAAATAGGAGGTTTGCACTTCTGATCATACAGTGCTTCAAACGAGGTTGCTTTGAGGATTTGTGGTGGGTGTGGCGAACAAATCGTCATTCTCAACGATTTGGATTTAGAGGAGTTTAATACGCTCCTTTCTGCTTAAAGCATTTGCTATGCGTTTGCCTTACCTTGGTGGTTGCGAATCTCGCAATCATATTCACTAAACAGCTTTAATCGCTTAGGTTGTTTCAAGTTCAATTCCTCCTGATCAAGTGTGTGTTGAGGGCTTTTGGGATCGGTGAAAACTGTACTCTTGGTGTCATATATGTAATGTCTTCATATCTTAGGAGAAAGTACTATTGTCCCTGATTTCAGATCATGAGTCACAATACATTATGNGTACCTACCCGTCATTCAAATTTCGTCCCGGAATTTAAGTTATTGGTGGTTGTGTGTGTTCTCTGAGAACAAGTGTGGGTATTTGGCGCGGATCTGGTCCTCACGCTCCCGAAATATACCCGGGTTCTTGCGTAAAATTTCATCAAATTTTCACGGTAGGGATAAGGTTTTGTTTTAACCGTTTCACTTCATGGTCCATAATCTCTATGGGTTCTTCCGTGAAGGCAAGTTTTTCATCAAGCTGAATTTCTTTCAGCGGTATTACCAGTGTTTTGTCAGAAAGATACGTCTTTAGGTTTGAAACGTGAAATACGTTGTGTACACGGCTGAGCTCTTCCAGTAATTCAAGTTTATAAGCCACAGGACCAATCCTTTCTAGGATCTTGAATGGTCCAATGTATCGGGGGTTTAGTTTGTTGCGCTTTCCAAAGCGTATTGTTCCCTTCCAGGGAGATATTTTTCAACATTACTCCATTTCCTACCTGGAGTTCCATTGGTTTTCGCCTCACATCAGTATAACTCTTCTGCCTATCGCTGGCAGCTTGCAACCGTTGTCTGATCTTAACGATCTTTTTAGTTGTTTCAAGAATCAGGCCTCTTACCTCGACTCAACAAATAGGAGGTTTGCACTTCCGATCATACAGTGCTTCAAACGAGGTTGCTTTGAGGATTTGTGGTGGGTGTGGCGAACAAATCGTCATTCTCATCGATTTGGATTTAGAGGAGTTTAATACGCTCCTTTCTGCTTAAAGCATTTGCTATGCGTTTGCCTTACCTTGGTGGTTGCGAATCTCGCAATCATATTCACTAAACAGCTTTAATCGCTTAGGTTGTTTCAAGTTCAATTCCTCTTGATCAAGGGTGTGTTGAGGGCTTTTGGGATCGGTGAAAACCGTACTCTTGGTGTCATATATGTAATGTCTTCATATCTTAGGAGAAAGTACTATTGTCCCTGATTTCAGATCATGAGTCACAATACATTATGAACCCTTTTGCTACCTTCTGATAGTGATAAGATAGGTGTTTCACAGAGTTTCTGCTGCAGGAGTTGGAAAGTTGACTCCTGTTTCTCTTTCTACGCATACTTCTTGTATGAGTGGTGGGTGTAAACGCACAAGTTCTTATAAGGTGTCAACCCCAAATCAACGTACGTATGGTCACATATGTCCACGTGTGTCGTGACGCATTTATTATTATGTTGGCCACCATAATTATAATTGCCTCCTTTCACACGTGTACATATTACCAAACACACATAGCTCGGCGATTGATGTTTCTTAGATGGATAGTCGCACTATCATCCGTTCCTAAGCGGTGGAGGAGCGAGTGGTGTGCGTGAAGAATTTCTATTCTCATGGTTAACTTGTCTTGGGAAAGAATCTCATTTTGAATGAAGATTATTATTTTCATCATGTTTGACATAAGCATGGTTCACAACCTCTTGTTTTCTAAAAATTTGTACGGGTAATCTACCCGTCATTCAAAGGAGTTTGCTAGTGACAGATTTTTAACAGTGGTGGTTTCCGACGGAAACTTGATGCATGTAGAGAAAGTTGTTGAACTTCAGCTTTTGTAGATGATGAATCAGTTTGTTTATGACAAGATTTATAATTAATTGTTCCCAACATAACATGATCCCTTCTGAATTAGACATAGGTAATTAGGCTATGTATAATTTAGGAACGATGATGTAATACTCGGTTTAGCTGTTGTAACTCTTAGTGTGTTAAACAGATTCAACCCACGCCTTTCACAAAATGGCGATTTAAAGAAGTGAGGAAGAAGATATCACAAACTTAGTACAACATAGTACTGTGTTCTTCAAAGTTTTAGATGGTATTCAGCGTGTTGTCTCTCTAAAATGACCCCCCTTAAGCGACTTTTGCAAGACAGCAAGAGAGTCGGTTAACATCACAGTAGTCATTTGTTGGTGGGGTATTCGAGTATCAATTTCCGGGGTGGTAGCAGAATAGCTTGAAATGCTATTTGTGGGAGATGTTCTAGAATACGTAGGTGAACCTTACAGAGTGATAATAGTCTACAATCTGTCCAGGATAGCTTTGTCAAATCCCTAATAGCGGTATATTGTTGCGAAGCGATGGTGGGTAGAGTAGGGAATGTAATAGACTAAGGTTGTGACTATCATGGAGATAGTACAAGATGAAGATTACATTAGATAGAGAGGTCTTTGTTGTGCCCTTTTCTTTCCACATCCATAACATGTAACTATATTCTTGCCCTTGCAATCCCTAGCAAGGTATCCCAGCTTTTGACAGTTTCTACACTTATCAGGGCAGCAGCCGGTGTGGTGTAGTTTGCATTGGTCGCCTAGTGGTTGGTTCTTAACTTAAACTCTGTCCCATGTTGGTGTAACAACATATATCCCAGCGATGTCTTTGTCATCTGCGCTGTTGTTGATGTTGATTAGGGGGTCGGGTTTGGTTTTTGTTATTACAACCTCTCTGGTTGTTTCCCATTTCCTTTTGTTGTTGTTGTGGTGGTGGTTGCCATTGTTGATGCTTCGAGCAACTCTTGGCTCACAAAACTTGACCCATTCCATAATGTGTCATACGAATGACTTCGTGCATCGTAGTTGGCTTGGATGAGGCGACATTCTATCGAATTTTTCGGGGAAAGTCTCTAGATGTACCTTTTAAGTTTCTCGTGTTCGCATTCTGTGGAAAACTAGAAGGGGGGGTTGAATAGTTTTACGTCTTTTTAATTTACAAAAACTTTGTTTATGAAAACACCAATCCGAACTTTATATGATACCAAAAGGCTTGCACAATTATAAACCAAAAATATCAACACGTATATAATATGATAAGTATGTAAGTAAGTAAGTAAAAAGATAGAGATGGAAGGATGGCACCGTGAGACAAAGGATTTATAGTGGTTCGGCTACGAATCTCCTCTTCGTCCTACTCCGCTCCCCGAGCACCTAACTCGGGAGTTTTCTTCACTATGTCAACAAGCTCCCTTATGGCGGAGAAAACCTTACACGACTTTTGCTTACACCAATTTACGATACTAAGCTAAATGTCGGGTCCTAATCCTAGCTAGAACCAATCTCACAACACACCACAACTTATCACTACTTCTTCACTACTTGTACACACCTCAACTTCTTCACTACTACACACCACTTCACTACTTCACTACTTAATCTTCTTCTCTACCCAACTTCTGTTCACAACTAGCTCTCCTAGAACTACTTACTATAAACACAACACTACTTCACAAATGCTATACACAATATACACAACAAATATACAATACTTCTTAAACTTGAGGTTGAAGGAGTATTCTTCTCTTGGACTTTGGATGAGGATGGATGAGGAGGGATTGAATCACTTGAAATAAGGATTGATAATCAAATGATCAAAGGGTTTTAGAAGATGTTTAGAGAGATTTAGATCTGAAAATTTTCATTCAAGAGGTGTGAAAAATACCAGGTTTGAGGTGGTATTTATAGGAGAAAATTTCTGACAGATTCTGACAGAGGAGCGTGGCCGGCCCCCTTAATTCATGGCCGGCCCCCTTAAAATTAAGGGGGCCGCCCCTTATAATTAAGGGGGCCGCCCAGCTGTAACGGCCAGATTTTTTTGTCTTTAGTGGGGAAAGTTTATTTGGTGAAAAACTAACTGATTTTGGTTAAAAATTTGAATTCATATATTTAGTATGATTAAAACATTTTTCTTTATTACCAAAATTGTTTTTCAAAAATATATAATATGTTTATATAATTAAATAAACTTTGTAGTAATTAATTAAATACCCCTTTGATCATGAGATGTATTAAGCACTTGTTTATTCATACCTTAAGTGATTAAGTTGGATATAATGATATAAACTAGCTTAATACTTGTTTACGTAGTAATCTTACGTTTAATGATTTTACATTTTGTGATCATCAAAACGTAGAGATATCGAAAAATATAAATAACGTTTTTATGCATTATTTATGTCAACAATCTCCCCCTTTTTGATGATTACAAAATCTAAACTCATTAAACAAAAATTAGTATATATACAAGTATTATTGTGAGTTTTATATCAATTCACCCCCTTTTTGTTAGCATCAAAAAGGTTATCCCGATATACTTGGAGCTCCCCCTTGACGTATACTCCCCCTCGTTTTGAGGTCATAAAGGAAATCGAGAGATGGAATGCTTGCAAAAATATTTAGAGAGCACAATATATATATAGAATGCATACAAATAGAGCAAAGCATAATAAATCAAATACATGGTAAAATCAAATACATAATAAACAAAACATTCATTAATAAATTTATTAAAATAGATTAAGGTAAAGACATAATCTTTAGTACATTAGCATGCATATATGCTTCTCTTAGTAAACTACACTAAGAAAGTACTAAGTTGCCATCATGAAGTTTCTTGGTCTTGCTTGGGTAACAAAATGGTGTTGGTGATTTTATTGAGGGGCATGGAGGATGCATTTAGAGGTTGGAAGGTGATGGATATGGAGTGGAAGGATTAGGTGGTGGTGATGTTGACGATGTTTTAGTAAGTAGATGCTCAATCCAAGTGAGACGTTCATTGAGAACAAGATGTTGTTCTTGGAGAAATGTACAACAAATGCAATTGTTGACATGATTCTCAAGATGGAACAAATAATTTGATGGTGTTGAATTGGAGGATGAGGGTTGTTGATCCAAATTGCGTTGAGTAAGGTGCAACGCAAGAAGAGCATTAAGTTCATGAGCTTCCTTGAGCTCATCAACGAACTTTGCATGCTCGGAGGTAGGTGATGATGGTGAAGTTGGATTTTGATTTGGGTTTGTGGTTTGGTCATGAGTCATTTGATTCATGTTTGGATGAAAGTGATGGTGGTTGTTTTGAAATTGAGCATCTTCCTCAAAGGGATCATTTGGTAGAGATGAGATGGGTGAAGGTGGAATTTTATTATGATGTTTGTTTTGGGGTTTGGTTTTGGGCAAGACCAACTTTTTAGGCAACTAGGCAAGCATTTTCATAGTGGAATTTACATGAAAAGAATACATGCAAGCAAATAAACATATAATCATAATTAAGCATGCATATTAAGGCAAATAAACAATTAAGCAATTAAAGGAACCTAAGGCAACTTATCTTAAGTGAAGGCACCTATTAGTGGCTAACTAGCGATGGAGCAAATGTGATCATGAAGTTCTTGATTTTGTTCTAGTGTGTGCCTATATGAAACAAATGTGGAGTAAAGATTGCTTTGACTCTTATGAAGAACTAATAATAATCCTAAGAAACAATCTTTAGTCTCCTTGAATTAAATTTGCTTACTTCTAAATGTTATATATACGTATACATTAGAAACGTGAGTAAGACTATTATGCATGATTTTAGAAAAACGTTTTTATCATTATTCAACAATGAGTTTTCCTAATCGTGAGAATGTTTTGGAAAAGAATTGAGGTTTTTATTGAAAGTATAATTACGCAAACAAAATATCTCAATTCCTGATTTTGTGCAAAACAAAATCCTAGACTCAGATTTGAGAAGAAAGAAAGAAAAACAAC